>JAHWFP010159173.1:13967-28399 GCA_023313725.1 Lithobius niger | reverse complement strand
TAACAACTTGAGACTAGGCTTAATAATATTTCGTTCCACCTAGGTTCCGGCATGATTATTGGTACGACAAGATCGTTCCAATACCCAGGATTTATTAAATCTAGGATGCGTTTTGTATCGTGAATTCAAGCAGCTGGTTTTTACAGGTTTGATAAGCGTTTTTTTTAAATTTAAATAGTGACGTAGGGGCTTATACATCACCCCTTTTGCACACGCAAATCACAACTCACTACAATATAACTAAAGGAAATACCGGTGGTTGACCAAAGTAGCCAAACCGCTGAATTCTAACGCGTCGTTAAAGAAACCTAAAACAAGTTCCTTAAAATACAAAGTCCACTATTGGACAGTTGACCAAAAAAAGCTTCACCAGAAATTAAAAGTGAAAACCGTGAAAAAAAGAGTGACGGATGGTACTCGAAACACCAAAGAAATCCTGGTAAAAATCAGCGCTGGTAAAAGTAAAGGATTTTTAAAAATATTGAGCGTTAATTAAAGTTAAATTACAAGCTTCCTTTAAGATCTACAAATTAAACAACAAGATATTGATGCAATAATCCAGTAGCAAATAGCAGAAATACGATGCGCCCATTCACAACGAAATTCGTAAGCGCCTAATACAGGTAAGCGGTAAACCAAGACAACAATCAATGACATAGTAGAAATTGCGAAGGACGATCAACGATTGTTGCGTATGCCAAGGATGACGTCATGCAACTGCCCATAGAGGATCAACACGCTAAGCCTACACCAAGAAAAATTTAGACAACGTGGACGAAACTTTGGCAAAACCAGGTAAATTTTATGTAAAACCTGACAAATTTTATAACTGAAGCCGCATGAATGGTTAAAGAATCACTGGAGATGCTTAAAATTAAAATTGCGTAAATATTTTCGTTGTAGTGCCAATCCGAAGACGGCCTATTTTTTCAACCACCACATCAAAAGATGGCCAAGCAGCAACGACAATTTCGCCAGAAGAAAGCAACCTGTTCTGAGCTTCCAGCTACAGCAACAATAATAAATAAAACGGGGACCTATAAAACAATTACTTGGGTGCTTAAATTAAGAGCTCACGCGTTTATTAAATAAGAAAAAGACGTATTTATTTAAAACAAAATCGTTGTGCATTAGGTTAGACCAAATATTTAGAAACGTACATGTTAAATTACAGTACAATTTGCAATAAAATATGTAAATTCATGCATGGTTATATCGAGGTGCAGAAATTAAATGTGAACCAGTAATTTAATTAAGGACAGGTAAAAAGGTGTTAATTAAATAAAAATTACGAAGTAAAATTATAATTTTTCGTGCAAGTAAATGCGTTTACGACAATAACGACAGTTTGGAGTAATTTATTATGATTAGTAATAAAAGCTACGTGACACGAAAAATTTATAGTTTTTCTTTTAAATCGTTTCATCGAAATTTTAAATTTGCTGGTGATTGTAAAGTACAACTTTTGGCATTTTTTATTTAAGGAATGAAAGTTTTAACATAATTTGCACAAGAGGGTCAAAACAATTAGTCATGTTATTATAATTTTTAAATAAGCATGAAAACAAAGTTTTGAGATGCGTCTATTAACCTAATACATTTAAACCGCATGTATTTAATTTCACACTAAACATTAGAGCTTTAGTCACAATTTTGTTGCAAGCCTGAATATAGCCAACCAGATGAAGATCAGAAGAAGCAAGGTTTGTTTGATCGTTATTTGGTTCCCAAACTTCAAGAGGATGCATGCAGCAAGTTACAATTTATGAAATGGTGAAAATATTTTTTAAAGTGTATTTCAACTGGCAAGTGTGGACAAGCTAACCTGTAAAATTTGTGGCAAATTTTTTATGTAGGATGTTTTTTTTATATGTAATATGATAGGGATTCCCGTCAAATTTTTCACCCTTTAGCAAAAATCCATGGCTATGCAATTAAAGCCACGAAATGTTAGGTTATCTAGTCTTGGTACTTAAAGTTATGAAATTTAAAATATTGCACTGCATGCAGCCAATATGAAATGATTATTGTATAAAGGTTAGGTTACACAATCATGAATGACATATACATAACAAGCACTGACACATTTTTTGCAAAAAAAGGTTTGTTCCCAGATAAATTGGCTACATTTTTCTTTTTGTAGTTCGTAATGCGTATGGGAACAGGGAAGTACTCGCCTAGCCTGGTGTCAGCGACATTTGTTTTTATGTACTGTATTTTTTTAAACAAATTCGGGATTGCGATCGTGTTCAATTTTATCTGTGGTTGTTCATATTCGTTTGGTTTGCTTAACTGAAAAATCCATGAACGTTGTTCAGTTGAGGTATGACTGGTTTTTCACTGGTATCTGCACTATATGCCTATTAGTATGGGTTAGTCAATTAGCAAATTTGCAATGAATTACATGACAACCAGGATTTAATTGCATATAAAAAAATTAAAATACTACACAAAAACCACCATGAATAATCCATCCTGCTAGTTTTTCCTTTTCTCCATGAAGGCTGAAAAAAAAGCATGTGAAATGCAGCAAACGTGATTACGTGCACAAGTCTCACAAGTTGACAACTGTCACAGTTAACAATAAAAAGAAAAGTTTGAATTTATCACTGCCAACCGTTTAAAATTGTTAAGTACTAAAACCTTAACTGAAGACTCTGCACTTTACAAAACAATAGCATTTTCAACATAAAAGAAACCTTCACGTATGCATCATAATCTTGTGTTTTATTAAATTGCTTGTTAATTCACACTGAAAACCGTCCCAATTGGCAAAAACTGCAAAATTAATGAAAATAACTACAGCGGATTACAACGAAATTCAAGCTAAGGTTAGAGGACAAATATGAATTTTGCAATTGTCAGTCAAAATTGGGGTTAGTTTCTTGAAAGAATATAAGCGAAAACTTATTATTTTCACAAATATTTGGGGTGGGAAACCAGCGGGGTTCCTGCAATCCATCTCCTGTACCATGTAAATGCTTAGGGATCCGAATTTGTGGGCTTCACTGCGTGCAATACTGGTTATTGTTGCGGCTCTGCAATCAGGAACTTCATTGGCTGTACAGCCGCTTATTCCTGGCTGATCACGATACTGGTAAAACCTTGATGCGGGTTCCTCCTTTAAAATCGTTGCGTTTGGTATCAACAATTAGGTATGTCCTCCTGCGGCCAGATACACAGTGGGTGATATTTATCCCGAAACAGGAAACAAATTACACTCTGCCCGGAACAAAAATAAATAATAGAGTTCATAACTAAGTCCAGATCAAAATTGGTTATTCGTTTTAGTAAAGGGGTTACCAAAAATGAAGTGTTTAGGAACCCTAACGATCTCACATTTAAGTTGCTAAACCAAAAAATCAAATCAATGCCCCTAACTGTTATGGAGAGGGTACCAAAATACTTCAGCTATTAAACTATGTCTTAAGCAACAAATTAATTTCACCAAAAAAACAAAAGGTTCGTTGCTGTCTGATGTGATTTAATGCAGTCCCTTACAGCATTTTAATACCAAGCGCGATTTAACGCTTAAGTCCTTAGTAAAAAATTGGGCTCCAACCTTACCAAGCTCAATTTAACTCTTAAGTCCTCGGTAATAAATTGGGCTTGAATCTTTTAATAACAATTTTGAACCTTTTTAATGACACATTGACAAAATCTTGTGCTAGTTAACACAGTCCAAAATATTTCGTGTCAGTCAAAATTACGTGGATTTTTATCAGTTTATGGCGCTTATGTGCAAAGTCAAGAGTAGTTTAGTGAGAGTAAACATCAAGCTCCAATTCACTTGGCTTTACCCACGAACTGTAAACTGTCCACAATTCACGGTTAACAAAATTAATGTTAAAGCTAAATTAATTATATTCGCTGTGCTAAAGGTAATATGTGGTTTTTAGGGTAATAAAAGGAGGTTTGTGACTCTATAATATGCGGTGATTTTTATACTGGTGTTTGGCCAGACCACATGATGATGAATATCGAATTTTGTGAGGCTAAACAAATCAACCGTGCGAATGAGCTGAACAAAATAAATAAAACAAATTTTAATGCAATTAAAACCACAAAAATGACAATTTTGCCGATCTAGGTATTTTAACGTTCCCATTCAAAGGCCACCTGGCCTTGACAAATAAAAGTAGAAATATCAGAAATATATCTTCGTTTTTACATCCCAAAACAAGGGATTTGCCTGTGTCAACCAAATTCTCTAGGGATCTCGTCAACTACAGGCCTCAAGTTGGAAATGTGTTGGAAACCTTTTTGAAGGAGTCCAGATGAGTCTTCAGGAACCTTATGAACTTGGGGAGAAATTTTCTCCACCACTATATAAGGACCGGTGTATTTGACTTGTATTTTCGCAGCAAAATATGCATGTTTGCTACTTTTAAAATGGCTCTTGACCCAAATTCGATCGCCTATGGCAAATTGCAAGGGTTTAGGGATTTTGGCATTGAGCTTTGCATACTCGTATGCTCTGTCAGATTGGCGTAGCCGACGTATACGGGCTAAGGTTTTCCTAAGATTATTTGTTAGCGTAGCAGCCCATAAGGGAAGGGGTCGTTCCAGGGTATCAGAAATGGGGGGTTCTGTGCCAATATCCAGTTCCCTACCAAAATTCAGAAACGCTGGTGTGTAGCCGGTTCAGTAGAACTGTTGATAGACAACATGAATAAAGGCAACTTTTCATCCCATTCTCTGGGGTTACCCTCACAGAATTGTGTCACCATTTGACCGATCTTCTAGCATTGGAGCTCAGCTGGGCTGTTAGACGCAGGGTGGTAAAGGGTTGTTTCAGATTGTTTGATACCAAAACGCCTTTAGAAGTTATTTCCAAAACCAGC
The DNA here is from genome assembly GCA_023313725.1 of Lithobius niger. NCBI lineage: Eukaryota > Metazoa > Arthropoda > Chilopoda > Lithobiomorpha > Lithobiidae > Lithobius > Lithobius niger. Next base: position 23,555 of record JAHWFP010159173.1, on the reverse strand, counting down.
GACGAACCGTTGTCGCTTACGATTCTCCTAGCGACACCAAATACTGGAAACACCTGGTTGATTAGAAGAGTAACAAGCGATTTCGTATCGAACTTTTTACAAGATAAATAGCCAGTAAAAAGATCGGTTACCACCAGTTTATTGCGGTTATTGCGTGGACTTTTGGTCATAGGGAGACCCTGTTTCTAATCTAAATGTATGGTGTGGAATGGATAGTTTAAAGGGATGGATTCTATTTTTCCAAGAGTTCGTAAGCCATGGCCTTTATGCTGTTGGCACTTATGGCAAGTTTTGATGAACCGATGGACAAGTTTACTTATCCTAGGGAAGTACATTAGTCTCTGCAGATGGGCTAAGGTTTTTCTAGTGCCAAAATGACCTCCTACAATTGTGCTGTGATTCAACTCCAACACCTGTCTCTGTAAATTTCGAGGTATAAACATTTTCAAATTGGACGACTCAAAAGTATCGTGTGCAAGCTCACAATATATCACACATGTCTGTTGGTCAAAGATACATTTTTCTTGATATTTATCTACAAATCTCTGTACAGAATCTACTGCTTAGTTGGATCAGGTTGAGATAAAATTGGCGCATCCAATAAGGCATTTTTGATGTTATTGAACGCCTCATCTTCTCTGGCACCCCACTTGAGCTGCCTTTGTTTACTATCATGCAGTATATCTGTCAATGCGGAGATCCGTTCGGCAATCCTCGGCACAAACTTTATGAACCAAGACGCAAGGCCTACGAACTTACGCACCTCTTTCACAGTTCTTGGTACAGCCCAAGTCTGTAAAATAAGTACTTTTGCTGGGTTGGCTTTTACACCTTCATCTGTCAACAAATAACCTAGAATTAATAGTTCCTTAACGCAAAATTCTGTTTCCTGAAAGTGTCCTGCTAAGCCTTCTTCACCCATCATGGACAAGCAAGCTTCCAGGCCTTTCAAATGATCGTTCCAAGACCTATTGGCCAAGCCTAGATCATCCACATATGAACTGGCTCCTAGGTGTCTTATAGGCTCGACATATTGCGTCATAGCACGACAGAAATGTGCCCCCACATTTTGCATGCCAAACTGAGCACGAAGCGGAATGTACTGAGCTTCTGTTGTGACAAATGATGCCTTTTTACCACTCTCAGGGACGAGGGGTACGTGCCAATAACCATCGCGAAGATCAAAATTTGATCGAAATGGGCATTTGTCGTATCGTGCTATGAGGGAATTAATAAGTGGCAATGGAAATTTGTCTCTAGGGCAGTTCTTGTTAAGAGGGACAAAATCCACCACCATCCTAGTTCGTTCGTCTTTGTTTGGCACTAAAAATACCGGACAACAATGTTCACTGAAACCCAAAACTATTACTCCCATCAAGCATGTTTTTAATATGCTCAGCGACTTGCTGTCTGCCTAAATAACTAAGGGGATAGGGGTAGCAAGCAACTGGAGGAGCTCCTTGAGTGTCAACTACCATATCTGGGCAATGTTTGAATTTTCCCACTCTAGTTGAAAAAATATGACGGTAAGAAACAGGCAAACAGAAAAGTTGTTCCTTCTGAACGTCATTCAGTATTGTAATGTTATTGACGTTCTCTTGAATTTCCTCCAAGCTGGGATGTAACTCCGCAGTGCCAGTTATCGCACCAACAGTTGGGGGGAGCAAGCGCAGGGGATTGCGACGAAGTGCATAGACGTCTCCCTTGTAAGGATGCCAAAACCACTAATTCTTTTTAAAATTTAAAATCATGGCAGCCCAAGTTAGAAAGTCGGCACCTAGAATTAAAGGTTGTACAGCATTTAGCATTTCAATAAAAGGGTATGTAACATAATGGGTCTTAATTTGGATAGGAATTAAGAAAAACCCCGGACAAATCGCCCAACACCCATCAGCATATCGAATTCGATAGTCCCTTTTTCTAAATTTGTTACCCAAACTTACGTCGTCATGCAAACATTACGTCGTCATGTACAAAATTTAAACTTGAGCTACCATCCAAAAGTGCATCGGCAATTTTGCCCCCAATTTGCACACCAACATAACCACAAGGGTTATTTTGGGGCTCCTTAGGTCCATCAACTTCATCTGGGAGGTCAAAATAGTCTAGCTTTTTGGGTCGCTTATTCTGGTATCCTCTTGGAATTTGTCGAGGATTGTCGGGTAGCTGGCCTCCGTACCAATAATCCTGTAATGATGGTACCGCAAATCCAACTTTCGTGGCATGTCTTATGCATTTGGGTAAGGTGGTGCCGAAGGGTTTAGCCCAGAGGTTGTTTGTGGGATCTGGCTAACATTCCCTGCACCCAAAGAATTGTAAAAGGCTGCCTTCTGCTCTGGATATTTAACCCAACATTTTTTACCAATATGCCCAATTTTAAAGCATTCTGAACAAGTTATAGTTTGCCTTTGCAGTTTAGCTGGAGTGCTCTGATCTAAATTGGCAAACAAAGAGGATTTAGGTTGGGTAACTGCAACCTGGTTGCTTTGGCTGTTAACATTTTAACGCTGTTAACCAAAGATTGAGAGCCTAAATTATTTCTCAACTTAGGAATAGAAATGTTACCACTCCTAAAAACCTCGCTCAGTTGCTTGGTTTGTTGGCATTCACTAGCATCATGACTTGTCGAGTTATGCAATTGGCAAAATTTCCTATTTATTGCAGGGCCCGTCGCCACAGTTGGACTAACTGCCGGAACCCTTACACCAATGGTGGAACGTAACACGTTTGGGAAAGACACATTCGAGTTAAGACGTAGTGTGTTACCAGATAAGACTGTATTTACACCCATTTTAGCTGGTAAGTAGACCTCCATCTTCATAGCATAATTATAAAATTCAATCATGCTATGAAAATCCTCTTGACATGCATAAGGCTGAAATCTTTCACAAAGGTTTTGCTTAATTATTTCTATGATCTCCTCAACAGAATAGCTGTCATCTAACTGTTTCGTTAAAGCTTCACACCTTTAAAAATACGACTGAAAGCCTTCATTTGCACCCTGACAAGTCTGTCTTAAGGTTGTAATTAACCGACGATTTTTATAAGGGAGATGAAAGACGTACTTAAATGTAGACACAAATTCCCTGTAAGAAATGAATGGTGGGTGGTGGGAAAATATTTAGCAAATTCTGGAAGGTAAACTTCCCTCAGATCAACAGTATTTCTTAATGGGTCAACAGAAACTCTTTTACTAGGTAGTTGTACACCAGGGACACTAAAGGGGTCAGTTAAATTAGATACCCTACATTTAACCTTTGACCACTTACATTTCTTACCCATTCATGTAATCTTTCCTCAGAAGATGAATCAGAAGAATCGTACAAATAAACAAGCTGATCTTGCTTCTTGGTTCAGTGGTACAATGCTCGCCTGCCACGTGGGTGGCCCGGATTCGATCCCCGGCCGATGCACCATTTTATAGCCTCAAGGGCTGCATTACGGACGGAATTATTATTTATGAAAGAATTGCAAGTAGTGTTAGGGCTATGATGTTTATTGTTCAGGATTTAGATGGTTAAGAAACTCGCCTGCCACTGCCTAATGTGCTACAAAGCAACTAATGAGATGGGGATGAATACAAGTGATGTTTTGGGGGCATGCTGACTGAAACTGGGACTAGTGGAGGAAAAGGGGAGGGAGAATTTCTAATTATCAATTTCGAAGGTAACTTACTAGTTTGACAGCTGGGAATGGAATGACAGTTTTGGTGTGGGGATGCCAAGGAATTGTTAAAGAGGGTGCTATGCTATACATTGTTGTAGGCATGGTGAGTTCATGGTTACAATAAAGAATTTTTACAATACAATTGTTGCTGAATAATTCAATATACAATCTTTTGTTCTTTGGAGAGAAGACAAACTGAGAAACAGATTCGGATAGCAAGGCTCTTTGGGAAGTAATGTATGGTCGTCCAGAGTTAACTGACGTGAGACTTAGCATATCTCAGATCTATCCCTACAGTTTCTGACCAGTCCATCATTTCCACGGGTGCATCAATGATTTTTTTCTTCGCTGGTGTAATTTACCATTGGTAATGGTGTATCACATAAACATTTAGTCGTATGCGAGGAAGACTTGTAGAGGACTCGAGGAAGCATAATCTGCTTTTTTCGATTGTTCTAAATTGAGACTGGTTGTCACAGACATACCTTCTGGTGGGTGAAAGATGAGACATATCTGTTCCACAGAATAAGTTCGCCGATGTACTGAAAGCTGTGTTATGATCTATATTATCAATTGCAACAGAAGTGAATACATTATGGGTAACAAAATGCTGAATAAAACCAACTTTAATTACACATATAAAGTGGCTATAATTATGTGTATATTATGTTTTCCTTCATATTAAACAAAAGATACTTACAGCATACATTGTCCTTGCAGTTCTTTTGGCAAACTAAATTATATTTCCAACAATAGGTTGCAGGATAATATTGATAGATTCGTTCCGGCGATACTACAGATTAGTACATCGCATAGCGGGCATTTTTATGACGATGTAATGTGTTTTACTATATATTAAACAAAAACGATGCTCTGGCTATTCTTTTAACAAATTAAATTATCTTTCCAACGATAGGCTACACTATAAGATTGATCTATTAGTTCCAGAGATACACAAGATTTACTATATCGTATGGTGGCCATTTTTAGGATGTCATAATGTGTTTTCCTTCAAATTACGCAGAAACTAATAGATTTACGGCATACATTGTTCAGGTATTCATTTTAGCAAATTAAATTGCCTTTCCAACGATAGTTTGCATGACAAAAGATTGATCGATTAGTTCCGGAGATAATTGAGAACTAGCATATAACACAGCAATAATATTATGTTTTTCTTCGAATTAAACCAAAACGAATAGATTTATGACAAACATTGCTCGAGCATTTATTTTAGCAAATTAAATTATCTTTCCAATAATAGGTCGCACGTTAGGAATGGTTGATTAATTCCAGAGAAAATAGACATTTAGTACGTCGCATGGTGGCCATTTTGATGACATCATCACGGATTACGTCGTCACTTACAGGAATGTCTCCTGTTGGATTTGGAAACTACTATGTGTGTACATCTTCTATGTGCAATATGCAGCTTGTTGCGAGAACTGAAATGTTTTGGCACTTTTTGTCGCTAACAGTGTGGACTATAACTGCCCCTCTGCTCCCCATTCAAGGAAACCTTTACAGATCCCCTTCTAATGTAACTGAACGTATGCAGGTTTCAGGAAACCACGTTCCAGTTTTGTGGAAAACGCACCACACGTTTCTGCTTGGTTAAGAAAACTTCTTTCTGTATCCCGTATTGCTGCGATACTTTCATTTGGTAAGGCGACTTCTCTGCTAGACACCCTGAAGACATGCACTGAAGCTATTATGACTAAGTTTGAAGGATAACTCCTACCCTAATGGCCTGATTTTTATTGTTTTTTGCTTTAGCATTGCCTCACGGTTCTCTACAACTTTCCAATTTACACCACACTATGACGTATAGTTCAAATTTTAGCATCGTAATGACCTTGAAGGACTGATCCAAGGACGTTTACACTAGCATCATTACATGTCCCCCGACCCATAGCATATGTATGTACACTTTCGTGGTTCTCCTCTTAGTGAATTTGGAATGGCAGTAGGCTTCTTTAGATTTTTGAGCCACCCTGTATGTTGACCTCATTCTGAATACCTGGTTGGCTTCGGTGATGCATCACTTCAGCCTTTTCACTTTCGTTTTATTAATTTTTTCTTCTTCTTTGATTCATGATCAACAGATGGCGCTCTATGTTTCAGTAGCATTTTCAGTGATAGAAACCACCTGAGTGGGTGGCTTTACTGATGCATCACTTCAACCTTTACACTTTCGGTTTATTAATTTTTTTTATTTTGATTCATGACCAAAAGATGCGCTCTATGTTTCAGTAGTATTTTCAGTCATAAAACCACCTGGGTGGCTTCACTGCTGCTCGCAGCATTCAGTTTCGTTTTGTATACTTCGATTCAAAGTCAACATATGGAGCTCTATGTTTCCAGTAGTATTTCTAGTGCTAAAAACCAGAAACTTCTACTTGTTTGTCAGAGACCCAAATTTATTATTTTTGTTGTCTTCTATACCAAAAACCTGCAGTTAGTCAGTTTTCAGTTTCATATATACATTTCTGATAATTTTCTTGAGATAGAGTTGCATATGACTCTTGAGGCCGCAAGGGGCACAGTTGGCTTCTATTGTAATTTTTGGCCTAAAATATCTGCTCTAACAGCATTGCCTTATTTGACGGGTTGGGGGATTTAGCCTTGAAGTGGGACAATTTTATTCTTGGTTAAATTAGTAGAAAAGTATTAGGCTTGCCATAGTGTAATCTGCTTTGTTGCGTACTGGATTTTTTTGTTAAAACCAATAAAGTTTGTATGATTGTTTACATTTATTTTGCGAACCCTCAACTGAAACAATCGCTAAGTTATTGAGATGACCCTCTTTTCCCCCTCCCCCAAATATGTGTATGTCTAAACATTTTTTATTCTGATTTCACTAAATTATATTGCTTTGGCGTATGTCGTGGCATAAGTGGTTTGAGCCTGGGAATGGAGCGTATGAGAATCTCGACTTCATGGCCAAGATTATACCCACATCTCCAAATAAGACTTTATTATTCTATAGGGAAAAATATACAAGTGCTTTTTGTGTTTGTGCCTGATCACTAACGCTATCAGGCAGATCTTGTATACTATACTTTTGTGTATATACCAATCTACCCCAAAACAAAACTTGTTAAGGATTCCCGCCAAGCTTTTCGGCCGTGTGAAGTCGTGATATCAAACGCCAAGTTCTTTCGCCAAGCTAATCCCGCCGAGTAATAGTTCGAAGGTTAAATGAAATATATGAAAATTGCTCACTGCGCAATTTTCAATTATTTCATTTAACGTTTGAAGTCTTAGTAGGTGGGATTCCCTGCTGAAAATGAACTACAGAAAAACTGCAGAAATGGAATAAAACTGCAGTTTAACTGCAGTTTGGCGACAACTGCAAAAAAACTTTTTTTAAACTGCAAAAAGTGCAAAAAAAACTTTAAAAAAACTGCATTTTATGTGAAATGGAATGAAACTGCAGTTTAACTGCAGATTAGACTGCAACCACAAAAAACTTTTTTTTGAACTGCAGTTTGTGTGAAATTCAACAAGATAACTTAAAAACTGCAAAATATTTCTAGTTAGACTGCTGGGAAGGTAAGGTACAACTACGATAACACAAAAATGTCAGAAAACTGAGGCTCGAAAACCAGCAGTGTGGGCATCATGAAAATCAGTGTGCAAACGCGACCCCCACCCAACCCGCGCATTTTAGGCTTGTCCATTCCGCAGGTCCATGTAGTTTTTTCATACGTATGCTTTTAAATACGTATTATTTTTGGACTAATAGTCATGTAGTGTGATCGGCATTTGGCGATGACAATTTTCATTAAAAAGCAGAACAGGAAGCTAAATGGGCTTGATTAGTGATCAATTAAAAAGGGGATGGAAAAGATTTACATTCATTTTAATTGTTAGCTACCGAATTTTCTGAACAAATTATTTGGCAAAATCTATTTTTAACAATATTGACTAACATTAGACAGTGTGGCTCCTTTAAAAAAAAGCCAGGAAAGTCACCCCTACTTTAAAAATGTCCATGTTGGCCATGGGACCACCACCTTCGAAGTTTTGTACTAGTTCATGTTATTGTAATATGATGACTACCGCATCACCACTTTTAACTGATACATACACATTAACGCTTAGTGATTGGCTAGGTATATAAGGCTGGAGGACAACTTGCATCACTGTAAGTCACGTAAGAGTGTATTAGGCTAGGTATGCTTGTATCTTAAAAATAAAACTTGTAGAACCGAAACATTCATAACTGTGCACAATAACCCTATTCTAAGATTGAGGTTTGAATGATAGCTGGAGTTTATATTATGATTTTTTTTTTTAATTTTACTACCAAAAGCAATTATAGGAAAAAACTGAATTTTTTTCATTCAGTATTTAAAGTATTTAAACTGTAAGTGCAGTTTTTTTGAGGTGGGCGATTTACTGCACTTTTACTGCACTTTTTTTCTGCAGTTTTCCTGCAGTTTATTTTCAGCAGGGTTAGCGTGGTGAAAAAGCTTGGCGTTTGATATCACGACTTAACACGACCGAAAAGCTTGATGGGAATCCTTCCCAAGTTTTGTTTTGGGGTAGATATCAGCTGTTTTTGGTCCAAATTGAAGAAATCCATTTGTTTTTCTTAGTAATTATGAGATGGAAACACCAATCTAGTTTTCTGGTCCATTTCCTTTTTCTTTTGTTGGCTTTCGTTACATTTTGAGGACAGCAGGCACCTTTTTTATATTATAGTATTTCATATTAGTAATGAAGACGAACGGATTTATTTCATGTTCAGTTTTGCATTGTTGCATAATAACAATGTTTAAAACAATGTAAAACAACCAATTTGGTCATTTGGAGCTCCCTAACCCTTGAAATACTTAACCAATTAGAAAGGTTCATATGAAAAGGACACATCTCCATAGCAATACCTATAAAATAAGCTAAGAACCAGCTTTATTTACCACATGAAAAAATTTATTTTCGTGATACAAAAAAAGCATTACCAGTAGTAGTAATTAGGCAAATATCAACGTTATTCACATCATTTTTTTCAACAAGAAAACGGTAAGCAGTGTCATTAATAGTGATTTTTATGTTGTCAGGCGACCAAAGTCTCCCAATCCAACAAGTTTCAGCCTTTTCTGTCGCATTGTTTTTTATCCTCAGATGGCTGAAAACAGCCAAACTCCCTTTGCTGTAAAGACACAACGTGTCTAGTGGTCGCCATGCTCATATATATATATTTTATCTGGATGTTATCATTTTATCTTGGCGGAGACACAACCGCGTGTGTCTTGAACCTAGCCTGTTTGGCTGGGTACGAATTTTTTTGTAAGCTCTAAGTAGGTCAAGGTCACGAATATTTCCGCAAATATAGGGTCTTCCATGATCTATAAATCATGGGAGACCTAATACTTTCGGGGGACAACCCAACTATACCCATGATCAAACTGCGATAGTAAACACTGGACGTTACTTTCCCCTTGCTAAGCTAACTTTTTTCTTGGTTAATATGAATCCCTACACTAAAAGCAAAAACCCAGGCTTAGTTTAACCTAACTGAATGCTTCGATTTAACAAGGACGGACGGTGGCCACCCTTCGAGTATCAAATCGTTGAACCAATCGGGTAGAATAGCAATTATTGAAATCACGAGTCAATTTTCGATGCCCAAAAGTTTATTCATAGTAATCTCAAATGTATGTCGAACTAAACAGAATAATGGCTTTGTAGCATACAAAATTCTCTTTAATTCCACCCATTTCCGAATATTATGAATTGTGGAACCGTTAATAACAATACGACTTAACTTTTACAGGGATGGGGCAGTTGGAGGGATGGATATTAATAATCGGATAGAACGCCAACATCTGTTACTGGTTGTGTAGTACTCTAGATCCAAAATAGTACTTACCATATATATATATATATATAATTATATTTTGGGGGGTTGTATGC
>JAHWFP010159172.1:4373-20795 GCA_023313725.1 Lithobius niger | reverse complement strand
GCAACGACAGTTTTCTCGCTCACTAGCTTTTACTTGATCAATACTAAATCTGATGGCTGCTTCTCGCCTTTGCCGGAGTATGCAGCTTTCGAGTTGTCTATGCATATTAGTAACCATGGCAGCGACGCAGACGCAAATCTTCGCCTCGTGACGCGGCGTACGATGCTTGCAACATTTGAACGTCGAATTACGACAACAAGAAAACAATTTTTACAGCAGTACAAGACGACGGACTGTTTTTTGTATCCTGGCATGGTTTGTCTTCGATTCGATAGCCACGAAATGGACGCCATGTTGGATTTTGAATTCTCGCTGCGAGAACCTATTTATTCTACCGACGTTTGATCATTGCTAGAAGCTGTACTGTGAGGGAGAATAGCAAATTTTGGAAATAGCATAAAATGACAACAATCTTGAAGCAATGTTTAAAATTACTGTAGCTCTTTGTTCTCTATCCGTGTGTTATTTATGATACATACAATTTGTTATCTATTACCGCATTCATTTAGTAGCAACGGGAAACTAACCATAAATCAATAGTGGTTGACTAGCAAATGACATTCGGCGAGCAAGAATGACTTGTTGCGTAAACGCGCCGTAATGCTTACATACTATTTTCCAGAAAGCTATTTCGTCTGAACAAAAATTTTAGTGCAGTCTTAGAATTGTAATGTTTTGGCAAGATTGGTTCCCTTTAAGTCCCCGAACAAAGAATAACAGTTTTGTAGAATAACCTTCTCTGTCCTCCAAATAATAAGAGGGTTCTCGATTTGTGTCCCTTGGGTAGCTTTCTGCTTCAAAAAATGTGGTACAATTCAAAACTGATGCAGTTTAGCGACACCAACTTATCATTTCATCTGCCCCAAGAAATGAATTAAAAAATAAATAAAAACAACTCGCTGTACAGCAATAGGGCGCGTTTACGCAACGACTCGCCTTTGCATTCTCGCAGCTAGAAGCTGGAAATTATCTGAAATTCCAGCATGGCGGCGGTTTTAGCTCTGTCAGCTCGCAACGAAACGAGTCAATAACTGAGTTTTGAAGTGATTGTGAAAATTTTCGTCAGGAGGAATTCCTATCTTACTATCACGAATTATTATAAGACTACAAGCATTTGCTCAAACGATGCATGATTTAGCTAATCCATGAAGCGTTATTACCATAACAACGATACCTTTGCCATCGCGATTACATTCCAGCTGCGAGAATGCGAATCGTTGCATAAACGCGCCCTTACTCTATACTATCCTCAAATTTAGCAAAAAATTCTCACAATCTTAATGGTTCACTAAATGTAAGAAGCTGCTGTTTTCGTATCCAACCTGCAGACATGATTTTAAGCGACTTGGGTAATAAAAACAATAAGTTCGAGTGCGTTTTTTTTTTCTGTTGTAGTGCTAGTAGTGTTAACTTCCGTAGAAGTTTTCTTCTTAAGAAGGTCTATTCAGACGGAAGACAGGCCGTGTATTTCCCTTGGGATGTCCTCTGGAGACTAATGGAAATTCCCCTGACCATTCTTGACCGACAGGCAGGTCACCTCATCCGTATGGTCCATTTCGTCTGGAGACGAGTGCAAGAAATTTAAGGCGCTGTAGTATTCCAATGCGGAGGGTCGTGAATGCCAGTTTTTTTTTTTTTTTTTTGGTGGGGGGACCGATCAGGAGGGGAAATGTAATAACCATTAATGCGCACATCTATCTCAAATTTCAGTTGGATGGCTTTGTCATGACTAATTTAAAAAAAAAAAAAAATTATTTGGGGTGCTAGTCGTTTTCCGTAAATCTGAGCTATGCTAATCAATTATCGAACTACTTGATTGAGTTGTATGTTATTAATGCACATTACTTTGGCATTGCGTGAAACCCAAAATCTTGCGAAACCATTTTAAAGATCTTTAGTTAATCGCGTAAAGCTTTCGAGCTGTAACATAACTACAAGAAGAAGGTAAAAAAAAGGAAATAGTTTCAGTAACAGAAAGTATAGGGAATAAACATCCATTCGATTGATAAGAAGTCTATCTTGCAGTAATTTTGCTTCGAAGAAATAGAATAAGGCTTCGAGATCACTTACGAAGAACGTATCCCTGAAGGAAGCCAATCTATTTTAACAATAATTAGGTCAATGCTTCGATCTTGTAAAGCACGTGTCAGACGAGAAGATTTTCACTCACGACACGACTAAAAATCGGGTCGGGAGGGTAAGTTGGCTCGTGTGACATGGGGCAGACGACAAAAGTTGGGAGTAATTAAAGAGTCGTCCAGACTCGATGGCCAGGCTAGGTGGACAGCCCTCCGGGTACCGAATTTTTCTCACATGACCAATGGTGAACGCATACCACACATTCTAGAAAAAGGGGTGAAGTTGGACGTAAAGAGAGCAAGCCATAAGAAGTGTCTGTTAATCCTGAGGGCAGTCGGGAGTGGAGGAAATCTGCCCGTGTGACAAACAACTCCAGACACGACAAAATGTGTGGGAAAATAACTTTTGCCCTTTGGACAATCGTGTCGTGAGTGAAAGTCTTCTCGGCTGACACGGGCTTAAAATGCTGTTGTCTCAATACTTGGAACCACCTGCGCGAATAATGGACATGTTTATGAACACAGTCATGTGACCCATTGTCAACGCGCCATTGAGCACTATGAATCATTCATATAGGTGATGACTAATAGAACATATTTCTATTCGTGATCACCTGCATTAAAAATTTTGCTTTGATAACTGCTACTCCGTCCGTTATCACGGCACAAAGAACACTTATGGTCACATGTTTTGAACTGCAGATGCAATAAGAATAAAATGTTACTAGTTGTCCCTCGGCGTAACATATGCTGGTCTAGATGATTCCCGTTGATTCAACTCGGCTGTAATAGTCAGCATTATTGAAGTAATAGTGTTTGTTTCTAATTGTTAGAGCGCATATCCGTTCTCATTGTCGGCCGCTCGCCCTTTTTCTTTGCTACCGTGCCAAGAATGAGCCCGCTCGCCCTCTTTCTGATTGTTGAAACTTCGTTTGTTTATGCCTCCCTCATAATGCCTCCATCAAGTCTGCTCCTAAGCGAGATTTTCTTTCATAACTTGAAACGGGAACTTAACAACAAAAAATAAACGTCAGTGGAGGAAACCGTTTAAATGTGAATATTCTGCTGGTAAAATACACATAAAAAAATTAATATTTGGGATTGTTACTAGTAAAACTAAAAACTAGACCCAAACGAAGAAAATATGAGGTCCACAATGGAGAAACGATGAATTGGCACAGACTGACTGGCATTTGTGTTGCAGCACTAGAAATGAAATACGGACCACTGCGAAAGCATTTGCCAAGAGTGTTTTTATTCAAACGAAAGTTAAAGGTTCGAAAGCATTTACCGTTTAGTTCTAACCATAAATTTATTGCTAAATTTGTTCCCTTTAACCCAGGGTAGATTAATAGGTACTGAAAACGTGCTATAAAATAGTACCTGCTTCCATCAACGGCACCAGAAGGCAGTACTCGTCAGGTTCTCGTGTCAGACGAAACTTGAAATAAAAAATGGCGGCATCGTTTTGCCAACCCGTTTTAAAATTGAATGTTGGATTTTAAAAAATAAAACTGGATCAGCCAGTTCTGATCTTTCTTAAAATTATTTTAATGTCCGAATCTGACTACATGATACATTTTACGCGATTTATTTTGTATTCTTATCGGGACCGATTTGTTTTAGTCACGCTAAAGCTTCGATCCCCATGATGCTTTGCGCTTCCTGTTACTTGACGACAGCGCCATCTGGCGGTAAATCGCTGAAAGCAGGTACTAGTTTCGTCTAAATGTTTACCATTGTCAGAGAGTGAGTGGGCACTACCTGTACCTTCTACCCTGCTTTAACCTTCGAGTCTAATTTTACGAACTGTTTGTGTACAGAGTCTATTCGTGGAAAGAGTATGTCTACGGACAAAATTTAAGTGATAATTTTGCACATTTGCTCTTTGAGCAAGTCAGTAGTCATGGTTTTGTTTTCTCTTCCTTTCTCCTGTATTTCTTAAGCTCTCATGTCCCGTCTCGTGAGGGATTGGCCAGGTCAGCTGATCAGGACAAATTGATCCGGGGGTTTTAGTGTCTTGATCCGTGGCGCTCTCTTCGCTTTCCGTTGCCGCATAACAAGTCGGGTCCAAGACCAAAACGGAACAAAGAGAAAAAGGGATGCCACACAGACCTGATGTTATCTCCAGAAGAAAAGAAGGACGAGCCGTCTCTTTACTTGGCCTTATCGCCTCTCCCCAACGCTTGTTTTTTCTTTGTCTATGCTGCTGCGGCTACTGCGTGTTTTTCTTCCTTTGTTGGTTGGACTGGTTTTCCCCGAATTTACACTATGCTGTCGTCATCGAATGGTGGCATGTATGATGCTATACATTTCAACTGAGTTTAAAAGATCACTGTTAAGGGTGTGTTTAGGCAACGAGACCTTCTCGCTCGCCGAACGCTATTTGCTATTCAACCTTTATTTATTTATGATTAAGTTCCCATTTCTCCTAAATGAATGAGGTAGTAGATAACAAATTTAATGTATTATAAATAACACGGATAAAGAACAAAGTGCAACGTTAATTTTATACATTGCTACAACATTGTTGTCACCTCGCGCTATTTCCAAAATTTGCTATTCTTGCGCAAAAAACAGCTTACGGCAACTTAAGAAAGCGATTGCTTAACCTTTATGAAACGAATTAAATCCAAGTGTTGTTTTTTTCAAATCCGTTGGCAATTGCGATTCGAAACGTCATTCTGTTTGTTGGAAAAGACAGCACTAACCACTAGGGTGTGTTTACTCGTTTGTGACATGAATTAATTCCAGGCGCTTGTTTTTTCAAGTCTGGTAGGTAAATCTGATTCGAAATGGCATTGAGTTTGTTGAAGACGACAACACTCACCACTAGGCTGTTCCTGCTCGCTTTACTCTAGATGTCTTCACATGTTGTGTTGTGCATTGGGACTTGATTTCTTCGTTATCGTGTGCCTGTCGTATTTTGGGGCCAATTTACTGAAACGGCGCAAATTACTTCAAACTATATCGAACTTTGAATGTAGTGTCAAAAAATTGTACAGTATGATTTTTGTTGTGGCTCAATATTGTTTCATTCGGCTACATTTTGAGTTCAGTGGACTCGACTCAACACAATTCACGTAGTGTTTATTTTGATGTTAGCCTGTTAAATATGCAAGATAAGATACAAGGTTGTATATTCAAAACGTTTTTAATGAAATGCACTTGGTACGGGTACTGTTAATTTAACAAAATTCGGACAATTAGGGATGGTAGATATATCCGGTACGAATACACTATTCTGTTCTCGCCACACTGAGTACACTAACAATAACGCCAACAATGTAGAAGCCTAACAATTAAAACAATGCCTTCCAAATAAGAAAACAGTAGCCTCAATAATGCAGGTCTAAAAAAGCCAGGCTGGTTATCAGAGCCAAGTGTCAAAGTTGGTTGAATAACAATCACTGCACGCGCGATTGTTGTTGCGGGCTTGGTATCAAGACGTAGAAACGGGCAATGCAGCCAAACTGTGCATAAGAGTGGTACCCTCCACGGAAATACCGCGGGTGCAGGTGTAGGATTCAGACCACCAATGAGGGGAGGGGGGGGGCAGGAGCGTTTTCATTTCATGCTGCCCAGTATAGTATTTCACTCGCGCATGCACAGATATCTGTGCGGGTACTAAAACTTTATATTATTTGCCTAACTTGAAACCTGCCTATGACTGACTTCGGGTGTGATGCACTTTAAAAATAATAAAATGCCGGAAACATGGTATAATTTATTTTTTAATCTGTTGGGATGAAGGACTAAGTTCTTCAAAAAGGATGGTCTAATTTAAATTAAACCAGTTGACATTACTGCATAGCATTCTCGTTTCATGCCACTTTTCTTTTCAATTTGTTTTCGAAAGCTTGTTGAAAGTTGAACGATGCATGAATAAACATGATCTCGTGCTCGAGTTGAAGTGGTTGGGGGAGTGGAGGGTTCGTTTCCGTTTCGTTTTCGTCTTCTCCAAGAATTTGTGCTCTTCTCTTCTTTTTTTCTCTCTTCCGTAATATTTGTGTGTGTGCTGTCGTTCTTAACCTAATATTTTCTCTACATTTAAAATCGTCAATAAATTATTCTCTCTACCGACATGTCTTTAAATCATTTAATACGTTTAAATCGTTCTCCTTTTTTGCTCTCGTCTGGAGAAGCAGGATTACGCGTTGAGGCAACATGGTACTTGCTTCTTGTGTGCACTGCACTCAAATTTTGTAATTATCTGCCGTTGCCTTCCATCACTTGCCAGCCGATTGGCTAAATAAACTAAATAAAGCGTAACTCGTTTAACGACCAGGGGAAAAGGTCTAAATAGGACAGGTGTTGTGGACGACATGCCTCAGTTGCCGTGCGGATACGCTATGGTTTCCTGCACTCGTTGCTGATTGAAGATTTGGATAAACAATAAATTTTATATTTTTGTGCTGCGACGACTTGAGTGATCCAACTTGTTTATTTAGAGTTTCTGCGCTTCTTTGGCGCAAATTCCCCTCCCATATCGGTTTTTAATTTTTTTTTTTTTTTGCCCAAATCCTTCAACTTTTTGAAGTCGTCAGATAAATCCCCTTGTGTAAATTTGTCTTCTGGGGGGAGTTTACTTCTTGTTAGCCTTTTGATATCTCGGTTTGCAGTTACCTCGTTTTGCCGACAGAGGGATATGTAAATGATTTATAATGATTCGGTCGATAGAAGAATCGTGGGCAAATACAGCAAGCAGAAACGGCAATTCTTAATGTTGCCGGCAAATAAAACACGTGGGAGACTTCCCAGTGAAGTACTCATTCGCGAAGTCTCGAAGTTGTTTGCTGTGTACTTATTATATAAATTGCATGATTTGCTTTGTCAAAACGCAAACTGAAATTTTGTGCAAACTTGTTCTGTGTGTTTTTAACCAGAATACGAAGCCATAATGCATGATTTGAAGACTAAAAGTTTTCTTTGCAGTCGGCATTATTAATAACCACTGCGTATGTAAAGTTTGTACAGAAACTTTCCTAATTGCAGAGGAAGTTGTTTTTTGGATTATTATGGCATTTTTGCTTTCTGCTTATTGGAGGCTCAAAAGCTAGCTGTGGGAGGGGGGGGGAGGAAGTCTGGGCAATATTTTGATTGGGTGCTGCTTTGCTTGTAGTTGCATCAGACAAAGCAGATGCACATCTCAATTTCTGACTGCCACCTACCTAATCACAAGCTTGATTCTCAAGCTTTATATGTGTTTAGATTTGTATTGTTTGGTTGGTATTCCCCCCCCCCCCTTTACTGGCGGATTCGGGTGAAATAAGCTGACAAAGCTTAAAATGATTCTACGTTTTGAAGTTCGTAGTGTGCAGTGAAGTGACGTATACAGGAATTCCTCAGTCTTCTTGACTTTCTAGTTCATTTCGCCATTGGATCAGAATATATGCGTATAATTTGTCGATTGGCAAGGATGGCATAGGAACACGTTAGAGGTCACAAGTGCTTCACCCTTCCTCGAAGTGTCGCCATTACCACTTCCGATGTGCACCCATCTTAAAAGCATTTCACTTAAAAATTGGACACCATTCTGCAGAAATGTGTCAAGCCACGTAAACATACTTTTGAGATAATGAACGTTAATGTTTTTTATTCATAAAAAAAAATAGTGTTGTAGTAGCATTACTGTTCTTCTGTGTAAAAAAAAAACAGTAATGCTTCTACAACACTGTATTTTTTAATGGATAAGAACATTAACGCGCATTATCACTCAAAAGTATGTTTACGTGGCTTGACACGTTTTTGCAGAACGGTGTCCAATTCTGAATCGCAGTGCAAATTTGTATTGGCATTATGCAAGGCTACATGGATGTAAAGGCTTAACGTTAGAAATTCGACGCGTCGTCCAGTTAGCCACCGATTCTGCCACCAGCCGCGCTACTTACACCCCAAAAATGAACTACTCTAGCATGCGGACGACTGAACTGTGAAAGGTACGTGTGACACGCGATAGGCGGATTTTAAACTTAAAACACTGCATTGACACCAAATTATTAAAATTTAACGATACGCTACGGCGTTTTCAATTCTCGTTAAAAATGTGTTTAACGATCCTTTGACGTAGCAGTAAATCGTTCGAAGACTTCAAAGATAGTCACCATTATCGTAAAGTAATGTTCGTTTAGCGCTGCAACACCGGTAAATCTGATAATGAGAAGATATCACGTTTTTGTGCATCTCGCATACACTAATCAATGCAACGATTGGGGTTTTTCGTTCTTCGTGCTTTCAGTTTATTGCAACGCTTGGACGACGCGTCTTTCATGCTACGTGAAACCGAGCGTTAAGTCCTTTAAATATAGGTAGTCTTGCATTACGCGAGCACATGTGTAATATTTGCACAGTAGGAAAATGTAAGCACTGGAACGAATATGTTAAAAAAGCAACCCACAGAACACAATATCAAGACAACCCGTCGTTAACATTGTGGAAACCTTGAAACTCTGTGCATCGCATTGCACAACCCACATGTTCATAATCATCTGCTCCCTAATGACAACGAATATAAAGAGTACTTTAGGGTTCAGACAAAACCTGGAAAACCTGTAAATCCCATGGATATAAAAATAGAGCCAAAATTTCAGGGAAGACAAGAATTTTTTTTGGAAATCGGGGAAAAGACAGGGAAACGTGAATAAATGCCTTTGTGTCTGATCTGCAAGTTCCGTTGAATTAGCAGATCAGAAACAAAATTCTAGACTAGTAGCAAATATTTTAATTTGCGGCTTAGTATGTTCAAGCGTTTTAGATATCACTTCAATAAACCACCAAATCTTAGGCTGGTACCAATACCTGTGGCGAAAATGGGTTTAGTCCCATCTGGACTAGTTTCTAAACAACAGCTATGTTGTGGGAAGTTGGATTATTTTCGTACAAATATTAATAAAAACATTACCTACTGCGTGTTTCCCTAACGAAACTGATTGTAAACGCCCGGAAATTGCCATTGGATGCACCTGGAAAACATGGAAATGTCGGGGAAATTGAGAATTAAAAAAATTGTCTGAACCCTGTGCTTAGCACTACTTACCAAATTTCAACACCCCGAGTTCCATTGAAATAGCTGTTGGACACACTCATCACCAGGGGAAAATGAATAAAACCCTGACTGCACTCAATAGTTGCCAATCATAGAGGTCGCTCACCTCTTCCTCTTTTTTAAATTTAAAATTATGTTAGGCAATTGTGCCTGCATTCGGCCATCTGTTATGCAATTTTAAGGGTAATGCAGGGTTCAGACAAAACCTGGAGAACCTGGAAATCTTAAGGAAAATAAAAATAGAGCTAAAATCTCCGGGAATTTTCAGGGAAAACAAGAAATTTTTGTAAATCGGGGAAAATATAGGGAAATTTGATAAAAAGCTTTTTTGTCTGATCTGTAGGTTCCATTGAATTAGCAGATCAGAAACAAAATCCTAGGCTAGTAGCAAATATTTTAATTTGTGGTTTAATATGTTCAATTATTTTAGATACAACTTCAATAAACCGATTTACAGGCTGGTACCAATACTTCTGATGAAAATGCGTTTAGACCTGTCTGGACTATAGTCTCTAAACAGCTATTTTCTGGAATATTGGATTATGTTCGTACAAATTTTGATAAAAAAATTTGCTACTGCCTGTTTCCCTAACTAAACATATTGTAAACACCTGGAAATTGCCATTGGATGCACATGGAAAAACCTGGAAATGTCAGGGAAATTGAGAATTTAAAAATTGTCTGAACCCTGTAATATGTTTTTTATTCCCTTGATAATGAGTTGGAGTGCGCTTGAAACGTCGGGTTGTCTTGTTATTGTGCTCTTTGGGCTTCGCTTTTGACATATTTGCACACGCATTAAAGAAACGTCGACGTGAAGTTTGTCTCTGAAACTCGTAACCGAGACAACCGAGACGGTTAAAAATACACTACCAACCAGGTGATTGCATTGGAGGATTGCTGTCCCTGGATAGTAGTATTATTTTGGCAGTGGTGTCCAATGCGGGGTGTGTGGCCACATCCATTGCAAGCAAGGCACGGGGGTCGATTTGCTTGAAGCCTATAATGGCGTCAGCTTGTTGCGCGATCATTAAGAGTCCCCTTAATGTGAAGGCAGCTGCGCGTATTTTCCGTCTTGGCGACTCAACACTTGGGAATGTATCTGGGTTTGGATTTTGCCAGTAATATCCCACCCCACCCTCCCCTACCCATGGATTCCCTCCACTGATTACCCTGGATATTTCGGTTCGGGTAGAAAAGCACACTGCTTGGGGGGAATAAGCGTGGTAAGGAATGAGCAGACTTCATTGAAGCAACAGCGCAGAATGGGTCTGGCAGCAGCTTTATTTAATTAATAGTTTTGGTCAAGCATATCCACGGGTGTGCTGCTTGCTGTTCCTGCTTCTGCCGTTGAATGTATTGGGCCTGCTTTGTTCTGCCCTACACCGACTAACCATGTTTTCCGACTGTTGGACACAATGAAAATTGTTCCACATTAGGGTTGGTCTTTCACTGCGAACTTAAGGGAAGCTTCGAATTGATGTTAATTGCTGGAATTTTCCCGATTTGATGAGGAGAAACTATCTCTACTGGTACTGCAGGTACATGTTCTTTTCCTGTAGTAGAAGAAAAGTCGACTGAAGATGGGCATGGTACATTGATGGTAAACTGCACATCCAATGCTTGTGATATTTCTATGCCGATTTATATGTGATCTATATGCCGATAACTTGTAAGTTACAAAATGGTGGATCAGTCATCATTAATACAAGCATTTGACTTTTTTCTCCGAAGGATGGTTGTGTCAGCACGATATGTATAGTTAGATGGTCCTATTAAAGTATATGATAACGTGACAACTCTGGATGTTAAACTACTTACCCATAAATTGTTATATTCCTAGATCGATTAGCAGATGATTGTGCAAGTTGAATACGGTTTTACATTCCTTTTTGGCCGCACATGCCTGGTTGTGTTGGAAATCTTTCATACTTTTTCTCATAGTTTGTGTAACCAATGTATGTAAGGCCAAAGTGATCACGATGCAAGACTCATTCTAACGTGTACGGTTCCTGCTCAAATAAATAAATTTGTAAATAAACCTTTGGAATGGATTCCTCATAAACGTTTCAGTTTATTTGTTAAATTACTCGTGGATGACCTGACAGCTTGTTCTTAAAAATAAAGCGAAATTCCAAGTAAAAGGAATCCCCCCCCCCCTAGTAAAAGGTAAGTTTTGTAGTACAAGAGATAGAAATCGCACAACCGTGTTGCAAATTAAATGTGCCATTTTCAAACGAGGAGTATTACTAGTTTTTATTACTGGATTGTGATTGACTTGTTTCTCAAGTACAATTACTGTAAAGTGTTGGGGGGGGGGGCTGGTTTATGTAACTTGCAACAACAAAGACGGCGGGCTTGCGGCACGGCGTCTATGAAAGGAATTTTGTTACCTACTGGCATCCGCTTTTTTTTTAAATACAAAGCTGATGCTGGAAGGCACAAACGGACCGTTCGTTCCATGCGTGGTCCCTCGGATCTGTCGGGAGTAGAAAAAAGTCCACCCACCACTCATCGGGACGTGGGGGCTGGTTCTGTCGAGTTGTCTTCTGGGATAGAAATATGGCGGACCACATACGTCCGCTTATGGCTACTTTAATAACTGGTACTTTTGGTTCTAATGCAACAACTGCCCAGCATCCCTTGCTACCGTATTGAGAGGCTTACACCTCGTTGTGCGATTCAGATATTGTAGAGTGAGCATATTATTTCGTTCTAAGCTATCACACCAAACTGTCATAAACACGATTCGAGATCTCGCCAGCAGCGGACGCAACCGCTAGCATGCGGGTAGGCGATCTACTTGTTCGTCGAGAACGCGTAAACTATCGGTGTCCGCATAGGTGTTGTCAGTGCTGAATGCACTAGCCATTAGTGTGCAGTGAGTGGACTATTAGTTGAGCGTAGCCGCAAACCTTGATTTTCTGTATGAGTAAAGAGAAAGCCAAAAATTGCAAACCGTATGGTTACAAAATGGAATGTCTCTACGTTACGTAAATCGACAGCCGTAACATTTATCCATGGTTCTCAGTTCCTCAGCTATTACATACTTTCCTAAACCCAAGCCATTCTAAATCGCGAAACAGAGGACCAAAAACTGAGATAAAGGGCAAACTAATATTCTGCTTTATAATTTTATTGTTTGGTTAGCTGCTCGTTCAGCATTTTAAATTTTAAATTGTGTTTGTACTTGGTGGAGTGGAGTAATTGTTTTTTTAATGTTCGTTCATATTTAATAACTTCTAATTAATCCACGTTATTAACTTTCCAGTTAGTTTTGCTGGAGTCGCATGTTGATATTGTCTGCTTGAGACTTTTTAGAAACTTGGAGTAATTGCTTGTCGGGAAGGGGATATACTATTGAAGTTTTCTCCACCGACCTTATAATATTGGGTATAAAGAAATTAAAGATAACATTTTCTGAGAATTTCGGGAAATCGGCGCATGACCATGTCTGCGCCTGCGTACACCAATACCTCTTCAGCCTTTTGAAACTAAAAATTATAAGTGGTTAATTTGTACTGCAAAAACCACAAGTTTAAATCACTGCGGAAATTGTAAATCTGGTTTTACTTTCCTAGTCGGTTAGCATTTCTTCTTTAAACCGTTAAGTTGATGTTACAACTAAACTAATGGTAGAAGTATTAACGTAGACGTTAATTTCTTCCCTTGTGTAGTAGGTTGCCTTAATTGTGCTTTGTGTTAAGCCGTTAGATTGTTTGTGCTTTGTGTTAAGCCGTTAAGCCGTCCACTCGTCATTCTGCATACATGCTTGTTCTTTTTTATTTTAATATTTTCTCAGTTTCAGTGTTTGACTTACTCAAAGCAGTTATCAGCGAAAATCGTAAGCTAGAAATGACATAGTATAGTAAGCTGCTACCTTTTGGCACTTAGGTTTCAGTAGTGATGTGACCCCTATTTGAACTAGTGAAGAGGTCCATCACCAGTTGACTCCCGTACCAACTCTACTGATGTGGCTACACGTCCACTGGCATAAAGATTAGGGATGCACCGAATACAAAATTTGCAGAATACCGAATATACAACCGAATACTCAACTTGCCGAATACCGAATATACAACCGAATAGTTAAACTGCCGAATACCGAGTATTCGGCACCAAACAATTTACATATTTGGCCGAATACCGAATTATTCGGTTCTGTGCCGAATAATGGCCGAATACTTAACCGAATACCTGTAATTTAAACATAATAGATAATTTTTTTCTTCTTTTAGAAATGTCAGAAGACAATTCCTTACAAACTAAAAACTAAATGCTTAGCTAAACGTTCTTACATTCACACAATTGCATAAATTTATACTAAAATATATTCCGCCGAATACCAACAAATCTTAACACTATTCGGCCAAAAACCAAATTATTATTCGGCCAAAATCAGTATTCAGCCGAATACCGAATATCACTATTCGGCCGAATAACGAATATCACTAATCGGCCAAAATCGGTATTCGGCCGAATACCGAATACTTGAATTTTTGGCCGAATAGGCCGAATACCGAATAATTACCGAATATTCGGTGCATCCCTAATAAAGATGATAGCTCATTGAACCCGTTTGGTCGTATTGGTAAAGGTGATATGGTTGCCATTGTACACTGGTTCACTGTTCGGATCCGCGGTACGTCACAAAATGACACTCCCGTGTAAAAGTGGATGGATTACTGTAGCCTACTAGGTTATTGCTAGTGTACGATCTTCACTGATGGTTTATTCCAACTCACGGTTTTATTGTTTACAGCATTTTGTGTTTCTTTATGACTTACAGAAATCCTATTTATTAATCGTAGTTCACCTTTACTGTCATCGTTAGGCCTTCCCTAAACTGCCAGGTACCTCTCATTTGTTGGCTGTCATCCAGTCAGCAGTTCAGATTACTAACTACAAGCTAAATCAACAATACTCAACAATACGTGAATCAATGCTTATTTTTATTCATTTGTAATGGTAGAATGACGCTTTCGTTGAGTAGCGTAAGGTTCGGAACATGATGTTGGACCAAAGCAGGTTTTGTATTTCCAATTTCCATTACAATGGCTCATTCGTCTAAATTTTGTTCCTAACACAGATCTCTTTGCTTCCAGTAAACTGTGCAGGGGTTCACAGAAATAGTTTAAAACTACACAATTTTTTGAATTAGGTTCACTAAAGTATATGAAAGTATACTGCACCATTAGTAGTAGACTTCGGTATTTAGGTATGGTAATTTCCACATTCTTGCATGGAGTTGAACCAGTTTCAGTCATTAGCTGGCACTAAGTATTACTATTGTTACAGACTGTGGCTTTGCAAGTATTGAGAATTGGAAAGACTATGGGGAAAAGACTAAGATTTAGAAATACTGTATGGGGTGAATTAGAAAAACAGGACAGTAAGCCGACAGCTCAAAAAGAGTTAAATTAATACATATGTAAACCTATTTACGTTGCCCTTTGGACTTACATGGCAGTCTGACGTATACGTCCAAAAGGCAATGTAAACAGGTTGATGTATGTATTTAGTGAATTAGAAAGAATATATTCATGTGGTGAATTAGGAAGTATATATATGGTGAATGAGGACCACATGGGGGAATTAAACTACATGGGGAATCGGAAAGACTGTAGGAGAGAATTAGAAAGACTATAGGGGGAACTAGAAAGACTATTTTTTTTTGTATTTGGAAATTAGAAAGACTATTTGGAATGTCAGGAGAATAGCGGAAGGACGCAAGCAATCGCGTGTGCAAACCATCCATATTCTGATTTTGGAAGGTTGAAGCAGCCTATTGAAGCAGCTAGTTACAGAGTGGGATGTTATACTTTGTAGAGACTTTTTAAATTAGAACTAAGAACTTGTAAATTAGAGATGAGGAATTAATACGGAGATCATGAATTCAGGCAGCAGCAAGCACCAACTATTTTTTGCGGAAGCTAACACACGGAAATAAATGGCCCAATGGCAAAAATTATGGACCAGTGTAAAATCGAGTGTGTGATGTTTGCAAAGTCACTTTTTTTTTAGCTCAATTATATATAATGCTCTATATTCGGGCTTTAAGTCTTTTATTTCCACGCCTTCGCTTTCACTGAAAGTGGTTAGCGCTTGCTGTTTCATGAATTCATGATCACCATAATATTTCGTCGTCACTAATTTTCAAGTCCTTGGACCTATTCCTACACTGTGCTTTTACTTTCCATTCCACATCGTACGCCTTGGGAGGCGGGGAGGGGGCACGTACCTTCGCTGAATAATAAGGGCAAAGGAAGGGCCTTTTCAAAACTATACGTCGCTCTCTGAATGTTAAACGAACCATCTGTTGCGCGTGCAGATTGTTTTGTTCATTCGTCCTTGTGAGCATAAATTGTGCCGTTATGGCGCGGAGTGATGAGATTCCGTTGCCACCAGCAACAGCGCCATTTCGCCGGAATAGTTAGAAATGCGGCGAGAGAGCGGGATTCGTTGTATTCACGCTCCGCTGGCTTATTATACTCAATTTTAATGACTCGATGAATGTGGTTCGTTTATTTAATGAAATGACTGCATTAAACAGAGGGACAGTTTTCGTACAATAATAATAATAATGATGATGATGACACGTCGTTATGGGGAAACTGATTGTTGGAATTGCCGTGAATATTTCTGGGGCAATGCAAAGAGCACCTTTTAATGATCCCCCAGCCTCCCCCCCTCCCCGTGTTGGCGATAATCGCTGTTTGGTGGTCATGGGTGCGTGAGCATTATGTGAGAAAAGTTTTGGGGAAAATGAGCTCGTGGATTGTTTCGGATTAGAAACCAGTCATAATGGGTAAGCGGGTAAAGTTTCGTTTGTTCGCTTGTTGCACGGTGATGGCATAATGTCCAATTTTTTGTTGGGAGGGCGAATTGGGCTTTCAAGATTCGTACAAATTCCTAAAAGAATAAAAAGTCTATTATAAGTTGTGGAATACTTAAATGTCGTCCTATCCCTTTGCACGAATCCACCCCCCCCCCCCTTGACAGGGTGACTGTTTTGTTTACCATGTGTTAATTATCCTCCAGTGGAATTTACTGACATTGATTGTCTAAATACTAAAGTTTGTTGTCTTTGAATGCCTAAGGCTCTCTCCCAGGAATATTTCAGGCTGGCTGTGTAATGTCGAATACGTAAGGCTGTACATGATGTAAAGTTGTCTGGAATACTTGAGGCCCTGTTGTATGAAATACATGTGGTCCTGTTGTATGGAATAGTTAAGGCTTTGCTGTCTGGAAGAGTTGAGGCTCTGTTGTCTGGAATAGTTGAGGCTCTGTTGTCTATAT
>JAHWFP010159171.1:0-13415 GCA_023313725.1 Lithobius niger | reverse complement strand
AAGGTCGTAAGTTCGATTCCCCACTCAGGCAGTCTGACATATAAGTTTAAAAGGCAACGTAAATAGGTTTACATCTGTATTTATTTAATTCTAGAAGATTTTGGTGTTTAGCTTACAGTGACGCATGGTGCGAAGCAGATCAAACGAGTTTCTCATATCTGTATCCATGGTAACTTTCGAAGTCGTAACTTAACTCATTATTTCTTATTATATATATTATTTCTTATTTGCCAAAACATATTAACCTGTAAATTTTGCATTACATTGTCCCAAGTGGAATGTTCCCTGGAGGTTTCTTCGGCTGCTCAGATGCCAGCTTGCATGCCCCACTGCGCATGCGCGGTGCAGTCCTCCCTTATAAAAGAGAGAGAGCGTAAAGGCTTTCGGCATTCATGTTCCTTCAGAGGTGCCTACTCGTCACCTCGTGCCTTGGTTTCACGCTTTTCATCGGAGTTTGGATTTACCGAAGATGGCTGCCGCACCCGAAGCCTCCGCTTCTCCTGCCACTCGCCCTCTTGCTCTTATTTAGCCTTTCGCTGTCGGTCGCCGCTGGGTCTCGGCGCTACACCTCGCCGCCGTTGGGCCTTTCCTTCCCGCATCCACCATCGACGCTACTTTCATCGCCGACAGCCGAGACGAGTCGCTGCTTCAAGCGGGGCAAAGAACTCTTCCCGCCGCGCCGTTGGATCTTTCATCGCTACAACGCGATGTCTGATTGACGAAAGACAACTACCTCGAGGCTAAGAAAATCCTTCGCCGTGCCACCGCCAACCAGCTGCCGGCTCCCAACTCTCCCTTGGGCCTTTCATCTGCTTTTCCCCGCAGAGGCCGTAGCGTCACCCGCAGCAAAGTTCACCACATTGTCCATGAAGCACTTCAAGGGAAAACGCCCGACAACCCGATGCCGCCACCGTCGTGCACGTCTTCCGCCCGTCTTGTCCGCACTCACGATTGGGTTACGTCGACTGCTAGCCATGAATACCACAAACGCGGGCCCCAATCCACACCCTACCCAGCCAAGAAACGAAAGACCGTCGATCCACCGGTTGCGGCAGCTCAAAACCTGCTTTCATCGCTGCACCAACCAGCGTCCCAGAAGAGAATCCACTTTCCAGACGACCCGGCTGATGATCCTACGATCCCTTTAGCATCACTCCTGAAGACTGTGGAAGAGACAGTCCCGAACTGCTTTGTTTTCAAGCCCTCGCAATCTGCTGATGCTCCCGTGATCAACAGAGGACTCAAGACAGGACTTGGCTTTGCTCTCCGTGAAAAAGACGCTAAAGCCCGCAACCTTCTCGGCCAGTCGACCACACTGCTGACTTGCCTGCTTCGCAATGGAGGTTCCCTGCTTGGGAAAGGCGAACCACTCATCCTCGACAAAGAACCTCCGGCTCCCTGCACCGGCCTGGAAAACAGTTTCTTTCGCCCACACGGCAACGGGGCCAGAAATTCCCGAAATTTCGACACTTACGCAGAATGTGAATTTCTTTGCAGGGAAGTCAAGATGGACTTCGGTACTGCCTTTTCCATCCCAAAGAAAGCCGAAATTCCTACTTTCATCCTTTTCGAAAATGACAAATGCCTCCGCCTGAGCTTTCGGGCAGCGTCGCAGGCTGACGGACTTAACACTGCCATCAACGCACTTTGCGAGACGCTTTTTCACCTGATTCTAACCCGGAAGAAATCCGCAACCTTTCATCCCTTATTTCACAACTCTTCCAAAAAGCCAGCTTTGCGACCTTTCACTCTCTCAATTGGGCAACCAGGGCCTTATTTTAACACCCTCCTACTCTGGGAAATAGCCCTCTCGTCGACCAACAACCTCAACGTATCAACACGCCATCGACTCCGGAACTAACCAATCCACGAGTCTGACACACTTTTCCGAGGCCTAATCCCGACTGCGCCACACCTGGACATCTCCAGAAAACCAAAGCCTCATCGTCAGAACCTTTCATCAAATCGGCCCTTTCACAAGAACAAACAACCCAACCCCCATCCTCCGACGGATAATTGGAACACAACTACCAACCCGCCCAAACGTTCCAACGAAAGCCCTTTCTCTCAACCGGGGCAACAGCAGCCATTTCGTGCCGACACACCACGTCCTCGTTCCGGCCAACGCATTCAACACAAACGCGCCGCAACTCCCGATCGACGCAGCCGATACTCGTCACCAGGAGGCAGAAGCTCCTTTCGGAAGAACCAACAATAACGCCACTCCAATCGAAGAGATACTGGCAGCAGCCTCCTGGAGTCACCAATCAACCTTCACCTCCTACTACTTGAGGGATATGGCAAGAGAAGAACAAGGACTACACTGGCTGGGACCAATCGTCGCAGCCAGAACTGTAGTCACACCCCCTTAAGCACTCAGAACGAAGCAGAAGCAAGCCATCCATGAAGGAAGCAAACCCATCCAGATGAAAGCAAGACCCACAAACAACGGTCTTTTTCAGGGCCACCAATCCCTACGAAAGAGATCCAAATCCCTGTTTCCTCACTGTTCTGAATAAAGTGCGAAATTTTTCTCTTCCAGATAAACTTTTTTTGGGGAAAAAGCTTGCTTGCATCCTGGGGCACCCGTCCAGGCGGTGCCCGCCACCAGTCTTTGACGAGATCTCCTGTTAATGCAAAATTAACAGGTTAATATGTTTTGGCAAATAAGAAAGAACATTTTGCCGGCCCCCAATCAGGCCGGCTAAAAATGGTTTCTTTTTGCCTAAAACATACTTAACCTAATCCCTCCCTACCTCCCCTCTCGAGTCACCGCCTGACATATTGAGAGGAAACTAAATGCCGAAAACCTTCATGCTCTCGCTTTTATAAGGGAGGACTGCGCCGCGCATGCACAATGGGGCATGCAAGCAGGCGTCTGCGCAGCCGAAGAAACCTCCAGGGGACATTTCATTGGGGACAATGTAATGCAAAATTAACAGGTTAAGTATGTTTTAGGCAAAAAGAAACCATTTTTAGCCGGCCTGGCTGGGGGCCGGCAAAATGTTCTTTTTACACATGTTCTACAAAATGGTGGAGGAACAAGAATGAAGTTTAAGAAAATTTAGACGCAGACGACCATCTGGCGTCCCCGTGTTGGGGCAATGGTTTACATTAATAATGACGGATTTACACCACTGGATACGAGCCTTTTTCAAAGTTTCCAGAAAGCAACAAAAATTGTTATAGGTTTCTGTGTCGTTGCCTAAGAACCTTAAAAAGGGCCCGTGTATAGACGTTTTAGAGCCAAATTATTGGTGTAAACCAGTGTCCCAACAGGAGGACACCATGTTATCTTGCCATCATTTTTCCTATTCTATGCCCTATTCTGTGTCATATTTGTGGGTTTTATTTTTCAAATCAATTACAGTGGGTAAAGGGTTCTGAATCTCAAATCAGACATCAAATTTTAGACAAATTAATCATAAATTTATATAAAACACCCAAAAGACTTGAGATATAAAACGACGCTTAAAAGCACGCTGGGTTCTGGGATTAGTGGATGAATAATCGGTAATAGTTAATAGTAAACAGTTGAATTTGTAGTTGAACTAGCATCGTACGCGGCTTCACCCGGGATTTGTTTCGGCCGTAGTTTGTTTTCGCCCGTGGTTGTTTCCCAGTTTTTGATCGGTGTTGCCTGAACGTTGAACACGACAGGCAATTTTGCTTGTTTTTATACTCCCCTTTCCTTCCCATCCAGTACGTGCGCTCTTCGTGTCCTTTTCCTCTTATCTTACCCAAAAAACTTACCTTGTATGGTTCAGTTACTGCATAATCATATGCTTAATGGTAATAGACGTATTGCCCAACTCCTCACCACCCTTCCAATCTCTTTTTTTTCTAAAGAGCTTGGCTTAAAGACGCACGGCCCCAAACACGGGCATTTGTTGTTCAGGCCCTCCTACCCACTCCCATGTTTATCGTTTTGGCTTGTGCACTCCCTGTTTTCGCAGAGTGTTGCCTGAACGTACAATCCACTGGAATTTTTTTTCTGTAATACTCTCACTTTCCTCCAATCCTCTCCCACCCCCCTTTTCTCCCATCCTGTCTCTCCCTTCGGTTTCGTGTCGTTCGCCAAATCGAAAGGAGATTAACAGCTTTTGCCTTATAGGGGCCAATCCCGTTTCGGCAAATCCCGTTTCGCCGAATACCGTTCACGAAATGTTAGGCACACGAAACCTTTAAAACATTTCAACACGAACATTTAGACACTATAATGGTCAGACATTTAAAGACAAACGCCCGTTTTGAAGAATAATTTGTTTTAATTACGTACCTCGCTCGCGCTGTCGCGCTCGCTGCGGCTAAACACATAACATGAGAAAGTGCCACTAATCCAAAATGACTTCCAATTAGGCATGCCTCTTTAACTTCTGCAATGTTAAATTTTTCAAGAATATTTTGATTTTGCGAAGCGGGATTCTGCCAAACAGGACATGCCTTTGTGATGACCGCACAGAGCAAATTGTTATTCGAGGCAACAATGTGCCAAATTCAACTTCTGTTCAAGGCAACAACGGTACCAGTTTCAACTTCTAGGCAAAGAATTGACACACTCGCCCGTTTTCATTGTAGGGGAATTTCCCCTTTCGGGGGTCGTTGTCGATGCCGCATTTCTTCTATGAGACTTTGATCTACTAGTGGGAATTTATGGAAACTCAGAAATCAAAACCGAAATAAAATTACGAAGTTGACGCGTGCTTGCAGCGCCATCTAGATAACTGCACACACACTACTGCGGTTGTATCCAAGCCGTTGCTGAATTACGGAGAATCCGAAATTTCTCCCCAAACCCCTATAAATTCTAGTTAATAGTCAAATTGACAGTTAGTGGTTGAATAAAGAGTTAATAGTAAACAGTTGAATTAATAATTAATACTTGAATTAACACTTAATAGTAGAATTGATAGTTAATAGTTGAATTAATAGTTAATGGTTGAATGACTAGTTGCGGACCACTAATACGTAAATTCAACCCATATCCAAACTTGTGTGCGATAGGATGGTGCATGACCCTGTTCATTTCTAAACGGTAGTAATGCTACAAATAAAGAACGACACAACTTGTAATCTTGCCACCAAGAATTTCCATAAATAACTATTGTGCGGAGCAACCAAAGCAAAAAAAAAAAAACATTTACATCTCATTTTGAGTCCGGGACGAATCTGTAGATATCGTGTGAATCATTATATACTCTATGTACTCTAACCAACAACTTTACTTCAAAATGATCAGTTTGAGATAACCTGGCAGATTAGAAGAAGTGCCATGGTTCCAGTTTGGATGTGAAATCGGAAGATCCGTGATTTAATTCTCAGGCCTCCGATGTGGCTCAAAAATCTTACGCATTTGCGAGTTTTCCAAACAACGCCTTGAAACTTCCGACTACGGATTAGAATTTCATAACAATAACAGAACTTCGTAATAATTGGGAAGTCGTGACTCTCTTTGTCTCAAATAATTTATTCCTTTTAAAGAAATATACAGCATTCCAAATATCGGACACACAAATGAACAACACGAAATAAGCCACTTGGCTGAAAATATTTATTCCGTATTTCGTAACTAATTAGCCTTCTCCTTCTGTCTATTCCACCAGTATTTAAATATATTACACGACACTGTAACAAAAATAATTAATAAATAATTGTACACGTATAATAAATAGGTATGCTCTCAACAATAATTGTCGTATGAGCTGAGCAAATCACGGTAATGGCAAATCTCCCAAAAAAGTTCACATTGAGGTAATTCACAGTTTCGAGCAGCCTGAACGAACCAACGTTATTTTCTTACAGTTGTTGTTAAGCTGCGTTAACATTTTTGTGTCAACATCTCATTGGTCAAGGTTGTGTTATATATCATTCGTACAATCAAGAACAATTTGTACTTCAATTGAACGATGGAACACATAAACGCAGTAAACCAAATACAAAAAATAATATATATAATAATTTCATGAATTGTACATCTTTCAGGTTTATAACCAGCAGTTGTAGACGGTGAAAAAAAATCACTGATGAAGCAGTTCAGGTTGATCGGAGTATCAGTTATGGAAGGATCAGTTTCAGATCGGTTTTCGTTTGTGTTGCTTTTTTATTCCTCCATGTTTTCGCCGGAAATTGTGTCGCCCCGATAACCGGAAGCCCATAAGTATCGGAATGGTCTTTCTCGAGAATAAGTGAAGGATCCCATAACACCATGATTATCATCCTGTTCTTCCGGTTCCGGTGCAGCTTCCTTTTCCGGCTCGCCCATTTTAAGAGGAACAGCTGGATAGCTTTCGGAATTCTGCAATTGAAAAAAAATCTCTTTAACTAATTATACAGTGGAGACATGAAAAGAAATAAAGGTACAGTAAACATCTAGTATACAGGGTATTTCTAAACCCTATGCAGAAACTTTAAGGATGACTTCCACCATACAAATGAAGTCGTCCCCCTCCCCCACTTCTGTTTATCATTCAACGTCTTTTCCAAGTTGTAATACCAGAAATGGATTCTCCAGAAAGAGGGGACCCTCTTGTTGATAGCCCGTACGACACAACCGGTTTCAAGAGAAATGGAAAAATTATTGTTCGGGAATTTCTGGGAAACATCTACCCTAATCGATGGATTGGTAGAGGCACCCGTTGCCTAACCCACACGTTCACCAGACTGTAATCCCCTTGACTTCTTTCTTTGGAAGCATTTGAAGGGGAAATTTGAAGGGGAAGCATTTGAACAGAAAGGGGAGGGGATACGTCGCCCCCCCCCCCTCCCTAGGTGTATTTAATATGGTAATACAGTGGAATAATAGCTGTTATTACAATTACTTCACATACCAAAGTGAAGCTGTGGCTCAAACAGTTTCCGAGATATTAGGTTTTAGGAGCCACCTTCAAGGGGCTGCAGTGGC
Source organism: Lithobius niger (assembly GCA_023313725.1). Lineage (NCBI taxonomy): Eukaryota > Metazoa > Arthropoda > Chilopoda > Lithobiomorpha > Lithobiidae > Lithobius > Lithobius niger. The sequence goes on along the minus strand of JAHWFP010159171.1, from coordinate 6,514 downwards.
CTTAGAAGCATTTCCGGACACATGTTTATAGGACTTTTTAACCTTCATTTGTATGGTGGATGTTGTCCTTAAAATTTCTGCATAGGGTTTAGAAACACCCTGTATAAATATAAAAATACACGTGTATAGACATTATGGGGCAAGATAGCATGGTGATTAGCATGACTGTCACATGTGAGAAAGGTCCCTGGTTCTAGTCTGACCTTTGCCTGGCATTTCTGGAATAAGTAAGTACAAATTAAGTGTTCATGACATTCATCACCTTCCTAAGTGGTCTAAGGTTATACAAATATTGAATTTATGCTTTCAATAAGTAAAGGCAAGAGAAAAACAAGCCAAACAGCGAAAATCATACACTAGAAATATAGTGCAGTAAGCCGCTATGCCAGTGATCTACGGACGACTTGGCTAGCCAGTTAGAATCCGGGTCATGCCACTCTGACGAAACGTAAGTGCATAAAGGTGGCTTACTGTAGTATACCTTATTTCTAGTGTATGATTTTCGTTGTTTGGTTTCTTTTCCCCTTTCCTTTATATAATTTACAACAATTTGTGTTTATTTGTTTAATCCTCCGTTGAGCCTTTGTATTTATTTGCATTCCTTCTCCATTGTCTTGACCACAAGTATTGTCGGTCGAATGGAGCCCTAATCACTACTGTAACTTTATAACAGGTTCAGTGAGTCACCTTCATGCCAGTGGAGGAGTAGCCGTGGCGATAAAGGCGCTATGCCAGTGGTATAGGGATGAATTGGGTAGCCAGTTCGAATCCGGGTCATGCCACTCCAATGAAATACTGTACTACGTTATTTCTAGGGCACGATTTTCGCTGTTTGGCTTGTTTTCCTCTATCCTTTATATAATTTACAGCAGCAGTTTGTGTTTATTTATTTAATTCAATAAGTAAGTAATTTTTTTAATGAAGCAAGCAGTCTGCATTAAAGACTGGCCTTGTGAGGATACACAATACGCTAGTCTGAGAAAGAAAGATAAGACAACAGCCCCGGCTGGGACTCAAACCCAGGACTTCCCATTTACTAGCCGGGCGCTCTAACCACTGCGCTACCGGGGCGGGTACTGGCTACAGGCTCCAGCCGACAGCTCACTGCTTGCTGCATTTACCCTTTACCTTGTGATTTCTTTCTTTATTTAAGTAATATTGTACTTTTCAGACAATGCTGTCCTGGGATGCCCTCGGATAAGCAAGGCCATCTCAATAGAATTTTGGCCTACATGTTATTGTATACAGGGTATCCCAAAAGTCAGGGGTCACCCCAATATCTTTTGCCAAAATCATCCTATACTATAAGAGAGAGTTTCCCAGGAAAACAGTAGAGCTGAGCGCGAGAGCGACCGACGGAGCGAGCTTGAGGTTCTGATATCGCCCACTAGATGCCACTACTAACAACTCGCTCTCAAACGAAGAAACTATCAAAACGAAACTAGGACCAAAGTAGCGCAGGACGCTAATTTTTGGTATGTATGCTAAGAGATGCTGAACAGGACGAAGTTGAGAATCTCTTAGCGTACATAAAAAAAAAATGCATTTTCAACATTAATTTACCGATAAAGAAGAACCAAGGAAATTTACTTTAATGTTAATTTGCCGTTACTTAGCTAAAGCCAATTCACTTAGCTAAAGCTAGGCTAAAGAAGAACCAACGCAACCTGGAACCGAAGCTACTTTCCTCGCTCAGGTGTCTCCGTTGGCCTAGAGAAGAACTACAAAGTTTCGAAAACCGCCTGTAGATGACACTACACGACGATTGCTTGCGCTTCACGGCCATCATACTAAAAGATGACGGTCAAGAGCATACATTTACGAATAATATCTCCTTCCACTCTTTGCAGTTTAAAAAAAAATTGGCGTCTTAGCGTACATACCAAAAACATAATGCAATTTCAACGTTAATTTACCACTAAAGAAGAACCAAGGAAATTTACCATTGCTTACCTACGAAGCAAATATAAGAACCAACGCAAACTGGGATCGAGCTAATTTTCTTCCCCGCATTAGGATCCCGGGCGAAGCCGGGTACTTCAGCTAGTCGTAGATAAATGAAACTTTGTAGTTGGTACGTTCTAGAAGGAATCAACCCATTTATGAGGTAGGGCAGGTGGTGCCCCCCCCCCCATAGGGGCACCCCTGGTGAACCTAACTTTGAAATATCAAATGAGAAGAAGGGTCGAGTTATACCTCATCTGAAAGGTCCGCTAAAAATGCTGAAGTGACGTGCAAACCGGTCCTCGATACCTCCACCCAAACCAAAGAAATAGGTAAAAATGTTTGCAACAAGTGACCCCACAATGAAGTTACTGTGAAGTTGGGTGTGAATAACGACGACAGAAAGCGGTTTGTAGCTGTTCTGAGTACTGCACCATGGCACTAATGGAATGGAGCTTCATTGTCCCCTTTGAAGAGGTTAGGGTGCCACGAAGTAGCAAGGGGAGTGTGGGGGGGGGAAGAGAATTAACTAGGAAACGATGTTGCAATGAGATATTGAAACATATACGAAGTACCTGAATACCCGATACAGTCCATCTAAACCCGTAACAGAATAATCCAGAATGGGAAACTTTGGGAAAGCTGGAAAGTTCGCTGTTCCGACTCCCCCCCCCCCCCTCCTTTCCCCACGAAAAGATTTAGCCGTTTGTTGAAACAACGTCCATACCTTAACGAGTGGAAGGTGCGTGAAACGATGCATCGTTTGGAAGGTTTCAAAACGATTGTATGGGGCAAATTGAGCGGTGAGTGTTCTACAGAGAAGTGCAGACGTGTGTGAGGAGCCTCCCGGGAAAGCACCTACTGTAACCTTAAAAGTAAACTTTGATCAAATACCCCAAGTATTATACTTTCAAGACAATACTTTAAGGGATGAACCAAATCCCTCGTTTTGAAACCGTCCAAACGATGTACCATTTCATGCATCTACCATCCTTGTTAAGGTATCCTCTCTTCCGTGACCTCCACCTTTGTTTCTCCCGTGGCCTCCACCTTTGTTTCTCCCGTGGCCTCCACCTTTGTTTCTCCCGTGGCCTCCACCTTTGTTTCTCCCGTGGCCTCCACCTTTGTTTCTCCCGTGGCCTCCACCTTTGTTTCTCCCGTGGCCTCCACCTTTGTTTCTCCCGTGGCCTCCACCTTTGTTTCTCCCGTGGCCTCCACCTTTGTTTCTCCCGTGGCCTCCACCTTTGTTTCTCCCGTGGCCTCAACCTTTGTTTCTCTCAAATGGGCTAAAATCTTTTCGTGGGGCAGACTGGGACAGCCAACTTTCCAGCTTTCCCAAAGTTTCGCATTCTGGCTTATTTTGTCCCGCGTTTAGATGGACTATACCGAGTATTCAGGTACTTCGTATGTTTCAGTTTTTCATTGCAACATCGTTTCCTCGTTAATTCTCCCCCCCCCCCCCCCCACTCCCCTTGCTAGTTGCTACTTCGTGGCACCCTAGCCTCTTCAAAGAGGACAATGAAGCTCCATTCCATTAGTGCCATGATCATGCAGTACTCAGGACAGCTACAAACCGCGTTCTTTTTACGTTATTCACACCCACCTTCACAGTAACTTTATTGGGGGGGGGGGCACTTATTGCATTTTTACCTATTTCTTTGGTTTGGGTGGAGGTATCGAGGCCCGGTTCACACGTCACTTCAGCATTTCAGCGGACCTTTCAGATGAGGTATGTCTCGACTTCCCTTCCCATTTGATATTTCAAAGTTAGAACCACCAGGGACGCCCGTGTGGGTGGCACCACCTGCCCTACGTCATAAATGGGTTGATTTCTTTGAGAACGTACCAACTACAAGGTTTCATTCATCTACGACAATTGTGGCAAAAGATATTGGGGTGACCCCTGACTTTTGGGACGCCCAGTATAATTATTGTTAATAGAAGTTTTTTCTCTTTATATCTGTGAATTTGTAAAATGTAGTTAAAAATTTTTTAAGTCTGATTGTTATGAACTGTTGCAAAAACGCCATCCAAAAAGTAATTAACTTCACGATGAGTTAGTGTCACTACTTAATGTACAAGGAGATGTTATATTCTCTTATTAAATACCACTCGAACCTAGTTAAGGTATCGATAATTTTTATCGATCACTCGTTGCATCCCCAAGCTGGCAAAATGGTCGGAATTTTCGTTTCAGTTTGGAATGGAGCTTGGGATCGAGGAAAATTATCGACAATAAACTAAGCTGTTGTTGTATCACTACTGATTATCTGATATCGGCCCGATAAGTCTTGTCTTCCTGTTCGGGGTTTTTAATTTTTGCAGGAGGTATAGATTTATGATAAGATCTAGATTTGGACTTTGTTTGACAGCTCTGTCTCTCTCCCCCCCCCCCCATTAATTACAACAGCAAACAAACAATATTTCTGTGTTTCGGTTTTTGAAAGGCGGTACTGCCGACACCTGCAAACACCACCGGATGTGATCCTCTCTGTCCACTGTGCAAGAGAATAAAGGAATCGTGACGAACCTAGGATTCTTAAAATCCCTGGTGGAACCAACCCTGGTGATACCTAAAGGCCATCGCTGACCACCCATGTCCCCTAACACACAATCTTCGACACCGACAGGCAAATACATAGCACGGAAATTAATGTTTCTACCTATTTGGCATCGGTGTTCAAATAGGAAATATTTTAGATGAAAATAAAAGATTGCCTGCATTATTTCTACGTGCGGCAATGCAGATTAAAAAGCCGGACATTTTCGACACGCAGCAGCAATTTTAAAATACGCGCAGGCCTCCAAAGAACATATAATTAACAAAGAAAGGACCAGGAATGATATAAAAAATTACGCGATTATGCAATGTTGGACCAGCAACTATTTATTTGCTGCAACCCACCCCCCCCGCTCACTCCGCAAGACATTTAAGTGGTCCCTAATTAAGCATGGAAATCCACAAATTTCAGTCAGACCCTCTTTTTGTCTGCTTTAATCTCAAGGTTTTGCTTTTGTGGTGGTAGGCTATTCTAGGCTACATAGTTATTTAATGAGCAATTGAAGGAGCGAAGCGAAAAGGGAGGGGAGAAGGAAGAAGGGGATTTCCCCCTACCGGTTGCTAGAACGTGCCGCTATGTGAGCTGGGAGCGTGGAAGAAAGAAAAAAAGAAATACAATGACGCGACGTTAAATAATACTTATTATTTATAGTGAAAATGTATAGTTACATTAATATGGATTTTCGTCTGTGAGATTTTCGTTCAAATTAGCTTTTCTCAGTTTAGGAAATTCGAGTTTAAGTAATTTTTTTGTTACTTGGCGGGAAGGAATGAGATCAGGTTGCTCGGACCCTTTTTGACCGCTGTCCCCCCCCCCCCCCCCCCGTCTCCGCACTGAGAGTTTTGGGGCGTGGCAGCTCTGTCACTGATGACTGCATTTTGTGAAAAAAGAAGTTTCGATGTTTTGTATTGTAAGTGTTCTTGCTGATGTTTACAATATTATGACGTTTTTAAGATTACTGCTGTAAATTGTTTTTTTTTTTCAGTTCTTACCAAGTCTCTCTGGTGTTCACGGAAATTAATTTTTCCCGTGATAGTTTTTACAGTAAAACATTTCGCGAAAATGCTTCTCGCGTAAAGCCCAATTTTGCTGAATCTGAACTTGAACCACTTGCCGAAGATATATTCCGAAGAAAGAATCGCTTCATTAAAGTTGTCTCAAATTTCAAAAAAAATAGCCAGCAGAAAAATACAATGATTAACTGTTACGTAGGCGTACGATTCGGAAGAAAAAACAACTTTAGTACAAAAGAAAGCCTCATTATTTCCACAACACCCACTAAAAGTATGGGTGTTCTATGACTCTTCTGCAAATGTTTCCTGCAAACTGTTTATTTTTGTAGCCGTATTGGGTCACCCGATATTTTTCTATGACTGAAATTGATGTGGTCTGGCATATAAATAGACAGCGCGTCGTGAACGTCATGCATTTGTTGTTGGAAAACAAAAAGTTTCCCAGGGCTGCAAATAATGAAGAAATTGAGATGAATGAGACGCAGTCGTCTTCATGGTCATGGGCGTCGCAGGCTCCGCGTGGGTGTTTCACTACAGTGGTCGAAATAAAAAGAAATATGACATACAAATTAGGCAGTCGTGCTAAACTTAAAAACGTACATGAACTAAAATCTTAAAGTGGAATAACAGCACTTACGCTACAGTTGAATTACGGCTGAAATACGACCATAATTTATCGTATAAAATTACAACCCCAAAATTCTTACATTTCTGTCGACTAGAAATCTCAAGCAGAACTAGTGCGAGAAAGAAAGAAGGAGATGCCTTTTGCATTACAATAAAATATTTTTCTTGGTCCAATTTTATTGCCAATAACAACAATTAGTTAAGTATTAAAATAAGTTTTAAAAAAAGCGTATGCCGAGATGAATAGTACCATAAATAAATACATGTTCTGTAAAAGTAAAAAAATATATCATTTAAAGAAAGAATTACAAACAAAAACGTCAAGTGTGCCGTAAAAAAAGGGGTTATATGATTGAAGTTTCATTTTAC
>JAHWFP010159170.1:48334-61064 GCA_023313725.1 Lithobius niger | reverse complement strand
AAAAAATACACAGGCCTACTCACAAAAATATAGGCCTAGCCCGAAAAGTGTGGGCCTAATCACAAATATGTAGGCCTGATTACAAATATGTAGGCCTAACTACAAAAATATAGGCCTAATTACAAAAATGCATAAGCCCTAATCAAAAAATATAGGCCTATAACAACGCGTATACAGCGTCACCCAGCAGTGTCAACATACTGTGCTTCGTAACATACAAGTAATCATAAAGATAAGCACTCGTAAACACAACTTGTATAACAACCGACATAACCATCGTGCAATTCAGGTCTTGGGCAACGCTAAGTACTTTCAGCCAGGAAGATGGCCGGCCACCCAGCCGAGAAAGGCGCCTCAACAAATGAGTTAATAAGAGCGTGCCCAAAACTTAATTGTAGACCCGTCCATAAACGAGATTTATATCATCAAGGAAGATAACACGCCAAGATGGCCCGACGGACTGCTCTGGACAGATGAAAGCCAGAAAAGAGCGGGAATGACGTCCGGACGTGTTGCGCTGGTTTATTAGAGCAAGGGGGGACAAGTAATAATACGCGAGGGTGCATAAGGGCCACTTTTCTCATCTCACAATTTTTACATGTTTAAGAACTGCCACATTAATTTTTTTTTCATTCTTTTCCGGAGTGGTTTTCCGGAGTGGTTCACCTAGGGTGCTTAAACCTTCGTTGCCAGTAATTGGCAAACCAAGGAAGTCACCCACAGAAGACGCTTAAAAGTTTGAAAGTAGCCTACTGGTCTAGATTTTAATTCAACTAGACACACAAAAGACAGAAACACTTTAAAAAAGCTGCGGAAATATTTCCTTTGTATAGAATTTCAGATAGACCCCCTAGTTACTGGAGGAGCCTGGTATACTGATTTTACACGTAATAATCCAACACTTGTGGTTGAACCACACCGTACCACACTATGTCAACCCCGAACATGGCCACGTCTCGCGCAAGGTTTGATTTCACACGGAATAATGTTTGCGTGCCGTGCCGTGCCGTGCCGTGCCGTGCCACGCCACGCCACGCCAACTTGCTGCGGCTTCACAACAAGCGGCCGGTGCGGATCGGCATGGACTGCCTCGGCCCAGTACGGTTCGATATGGCCCGGTACGGTATCGCGCACTTTATTATACATATGAAATTCAACAGGAGTCACGCCGTGAAGCGCGCTTCAGTCTTCAAACTGAAAACAGGAACGGTGACACACCTGGGGGAGGGGGTGTATAAGCGTTTCGCCGACTCCCGTTTCGCCGAATTTTAATGAGTGTCTTAATTTTCGGCGAAACGGAAATTCCCGTTTCGCAAATAATTTGCTTTCCTAGTTACGCGCCTCACTCGCTGCGGCTAAACATATAACATCAGAAACCGCAATTAATCACAAATTGCTTTCAATTAGGAATGCATCTTTAACTTCTCCAATGTCAAATTTTAAAAAGAATATTTTGATTTGGCGAAACGGGAATTCCCCTTTCGCCTAATCTTAATCAGAACTTAATTTTTGGCGGAACGGGAAATATTCTCGGGTATACACCCAAGAAGCAGCCTAAAATTTAAGGTCAATGGGCACGAAAAAAGTTGGAGGAGTCTGCTTTTTTATTAATTTTTTTAGTTCTAAAATTTATTAAGTCTTTACCGCTACCGACCACCAAATTTGAGAGATTTTTCCACGGTTTCCTTTTGCAGGTCTGCCACCGTGAAGCAATTAAGGGAAATCCTATCTGCGCCGGAGTATAGTACTGTTATCCCCAACCTTTGCGTGTTAATAGTCCGGGGCTGCCCCAAACCCCGCCCCATCTCACAATTTGGAAGGCCACCCAGCATTTTCCGTCAGACGCCTGCCTCAAATGCCTTAATAAGAGCGCATGCGTGAGACTTAATTGCTGCCCATAAACGAGATTTATACCGCGATACAAGGCGGTTGGACATGCGGTTGAGCTGCGCTGCTTTATCTTCCTCCGCCATGTCGGAGAAGCCAGAAAAGACGTTTAAGGGACAATTTGAAGAAACGAAGAAGGATTTTGTTGAAGGAATCGGCGCAAACTAAACTGCAGCCAAAAAAAAAAAAAAGGGAGGGGGTACTTTCGACGTAGTAAACCAGGGATCCCCATCCCCAAACTACGGCCCGGGGGCCAGATGCGGCCCCGTAAACGCCCTCAAGTTCGGGACCGCGCTTTCATGCTGTATTATTAAGATACCAGCTTACAGCCCGTTTAAAGACTGAGGAACTTACTTTATAACACTAAAATGACGTGGTTATTTTTTTGTTGGGATTGACTTACTATCGCCTCCCCCCCCCCACCGCACCTTCTAATATAAAAAAAATTACTTAGCTCTAATAACTACAATAAAGACCTTTGAAAACAACGTTGCTTACCCTGTCTCCCCCCCTCCCCCCCCCCAATGTTTATGAGAGCGACGTCTCAACTACCCCAATCCACGCTATAACTTAGCGTAATTGGGCTAGACCACGAAACAAAAACTAGACATTTTGAAAATTTACCAGTTTAGCTGTATGAAAAAAATGTTGAAAAAGCACGATTTTGAATGTGAAAAACAATGAGAAATTGGTATCATGCCTCTGTTACTATTGCAGCAAGTACAGTATATTATAGTGTAAGCGGCCCATCTTGAGTTCGCCCCAGTATGAACACTAATAATCAATTGTACGTTTTTGGTCGCAGAGTGCCTTGTTGATATCCAAAGTAGTTACAAAAACAATGGCGGCCGTCGATCAAACCCGCACCCTCCAGGAAGACGTAGCCGATAACAAAATACGTGCAGGACTCAAGATACGCCGCGCACACAATAACAATATTAAAGGTACATTCCACCCGGTTGCCTCTCCTGCACGGCTCAGTTTGCAACATTGTACTTTAGACGCGTGTAAATGTTGCAAAGACACCCATTTTCCTATTTTCCCCCTCGTCAGAAACTGCTTTGCTACATATTCACTCCTAACCTATGCAAATATTGCATGAGCTATATCCTGCAGGACGTTCGAATATAACGAGAAGGTATGTTTCCTTTTAAGGGGTATTTCAAGGTTCTGACAACGAAAGTACTATTTGGTATTATCAAATTTAAAGCCTTTCCCAGAATTCAAATTTAAAACTGGAAGTAACACTCCTTCACTTTTAGAATAGTTTATTCAAATTGTCACACTGAATTTCTTGTGTAAACAACAGCGCGAAATTCCCCCAACGGCAGTTTGTTACCTTGGCAACGGGTCTGGCAATATCCATCAGATGCAGTTTGCTTAAAAGCATACTTTAACCTTTCACCCCCGCCCCCTCCCCTTCCCCCTTTTCGTTCGTTGCTTATCCTCGACTGCATCGTTGTTGACGAGGTTAAACGAAAATATATATATAACTGACTACATACCTGGGTTTCCATACCGCTGTTCCGAATGGTTCAGATCTATGAGGTATTCAGGGCTAAAGTGGATGAAATCGCCCTGCTCACCACACCCTTTCGATTGTTGGGTGTAGGGGGCGTCTCCGTACACGGGGTTGGCACTATCGACACGGATCTGGGCGTCCGTGAACGTTTCGTACGACGCTTGATCGGCCACGATCTTCTGCCACGTTTTCGGAATGAGAATCGTCACTTCGCCGAACGAAGCTCGATTTAGAGTAGCTTTGTGCAGAACTGGCGATGCGTCTTCGAACATTTTCTGTAAAAACACACACAAGAAAATAGAACGTTAGTTTTGTAAAATTCTATTTAAAATTTGTCTTAAATAACGCACAATGTAGCCTGCGAAAAGGGGGGGGGGGGAATACTGTGAAACAAAATGCCCCCGAAATATGCGAAACAAAAAGTCCGACCTTCAAATATGTCAAACAAAAAGTCCTTGAGATATGCCCAACAAAATGCCCTCGAAATATGCGAAACAAAAAGTCCGACCTTGAAATATGTCAAACAAAAAGTCCTTGAGATATGTCCAACAAAAAGACCTTGAAATATGTGTAAAAAAATGTCGTTGAAATATGTATAACAAAGTGTCCTTGAATAATGTCGCCTACAAACAATTCATGGGACCAATTTTACAAAAGCATGGCGATATAACTGTTAAAAAAGGGACCTTAGCAACGCCGCAGCATCTATAGCCGATATCTAGTTCTGTCTAGCCCCTAAAGCCGCGAGCGCCCCTCCCCCCGGATGTTGGTTTCTCCCGCCTACACTCGAAACCGGCGTTGACTTTCAACAGGCTAAGAACACACAAATAAATTTCTTTGCACACAACAAACAAGCCAAGCCATGTGCCCAGGGCCCCCACATCAATCCGGGCTGCTTACGAAGAAAAATGTTTGGGCCGTGCGGGCCTGGGTACAGCACGTCCACCTTACCCTCCTATTGTGGGGGCCCTGCATGTGCCTCCTTGATTATTGAGTGTAAAGTCGGTGAGTCCATGTGCACCAGGAAGCCAGCAGTAAAGTTAACCCTAACGGTATCACGGGCACTTTTTTCTATATTGACAGTTTTGAAACGCTGATTTTGAACCGCTAGATGGGCGCCATCTAGTGACAGTGATATCGTTAACCTAGCCCGCGTGTTCCCTGGTGCACGTGGACGCAGTAACTCTATTCAATAATTAAGGCGGCACGTGGCTAGTTTGTTGTGTAATAAGAAATTTCTTTGCGCATTGTTTCGCTTGTTGAAATCAAGTGCTACATAGAACCAAGGTCGAGGGGAACGATAGTACATAGAAGGTTGGTCCTTCCCCCAGCTCATTAAGTCGTTTTCCCCGCCAATATTTCGTGTAACGTCACTGGCACCGGTCTGGTTTGGCTTGTGGGCATGCACGTAAGCTGTCGAGCTGCATTGTGACGTCAGTGACCGGCAATATCACCAGCCAATAGAAAATCAATATGCAAAAAGCTAGTAAGAGACCCCCCCCGCACAGAACTAAACAATGGTATACGGCGCTATAGAGATGCCGCAGTCTGGCATTCGGCGAATACGCAACTTTAAAACGAATGTAAATGAACACAAGCGACACAAGCTGGTCCCTAGTTACAAAATTAAAATACACAATTTCAGCTTCTATGTTATGTTTATATTGCATGTAAAAATTGGGGGGTGGGTTGAGAACACGAGTCCATATGGGATGCATTGTAGACGTTTTGCCCACGTTTAAAGCAACATACCGCCTGCCTTATAACCTTCCGCCTGCCTCACAACACCCACGCGACGATCACATCCGCGTATTTACCACAGCTAAGGTCAACTGAGACGGTAGCTTCGTTCCTTGCAGTTGAAAACATACCTACTGTCTCAATTGGCATTGCACCTAATAGCCCAGCCACCGTGAACCCATTGATCGTGTCGTCAAAAACCGGAATGATTCTTGTATTTTAAAATCACAATTTATAATTTTTGAAGCTAGTGTCTTATAATTTTGCTTCGGAGATCTATTGGAATAATTAATTTTAATTTTTACCGCATTAGATTGTAGATCTCATGGTAATTATTAGAAAATTCGTAGATGTACACACAGAGATGAAACGTCATGATTATTGTACGCGCGCATTGCATCATTTAGTGACGGATCGTTCTTAAATATAGTTAACAATATTCAACAGAAAATCTCCTAGACGCCATATTTTAAAACGGTTTTTTAGCAAGGGAAAGACTAAACGTAAGTAAATAGACCTTTGGGGCCGTACTTGATGTGGAGGATCGAGAAAAATGGCGCTGGGAGGTATATCCCTTTAAAGCAAACCTTCAGCTACGCAACACCAACAAAACATCCGCATCCCAGTCCAAGCAACAACAACTACTGTCAGACCTACAGCAAAACAAAAACACGTATCGAGCGAGCTTATAACTTCCAATAGACCTCAAAATGACGGTTCATTAGAAGACTTGGACTTGAGCCTGAGGGGCAAGTCCTTAGTCTGTGGGTTACGGGGTGCGGCGTATTAGGTGATAATTGCAAAACTGCGCATCCCCACCCTCACGAGCGGGGGCTATCATTACGCTCGTCAACGTGACCATTGAGAGATGTGAGGGGGGAACTCAAGAACAAGTGTTGGGGCCATAAAAGGAACTGAACGTGGGCTGAAGCTGGTTGCTCGCTCCAGCGCATCCCGCCCTCCTAGTGCGTCTTTCTCTCAACGTGGGGCGTTGGCTACCCCGCCTCCCGCCTAAGGCCTTTTCTTGTTCTCCCGTCTTATCTTTGTGAACTCCTCCCCGCTTGAGGCGCCACTAAACGAGTGGACGGCTGTATAGACGAGGTGGTAGAGGACATTTCATTTTAATGCTATTTCACGGTTTCAAAGATGCTTTCAAACTACTACGTTTTACTGATGCGTAACTTTTGGTTAATTAAGTTTCTCGTCAACGTAACGAACTATAATTTGAACTCCAACTCGCAAAACGTAAACCCACAAACACACACAAAATAGACGCCATAAACAGCAAAACAGCCATTACTAAATTGAAAGATAAAAATGCATACACAAAATGAACACAAATTATAGTTCGTTGCGTTCGAGTGAACTCTAATCCGTTTGGGGGATACGAGTATGGGGATACGAGCTCTGTTTTTTTTTTTCTAAACGGCGAAGCCGTTTTTTACTCAGTTAATTAAATAATAATTCCAAAAAGCCACTAACCAGGTCGTTTGACTGATAACTAAATTATTTTCATGCATAACATGATTTTGTGGGATTTTATTTCTTTACCAGATAAAAATATTACAGCAAACAAAAAAAAAAGAGAAAAGATGTTATATGCGTAACTTTAAACATTTCACGAAGATATATTTATCATTGCAACAAAACGCAGCATTTTGCTAGACAGGTTACGTATATATCGGTAATTGAGCAGGTGAATCATTACTATACCAACTGAGGAGGACCAGTTGGACGGTAGGTGGACACATAAGCACCGGACAAAATAGGCACCGCATTTTAGGCACTGGACACATAGACACCGGGCAAAGAGGCACCAAATATTTTATTTATTAAAAAAAAAAAAAAAAGATGGATTGCCCTCAAATTGGAGGGTCAGGGGAAAAAAAAGTGCCCCAGATTTAAAGCAAACGATACAGAAATTGTGGGCAATCCATCCCAATTAAAAAGAAAGTTAAAAAAAAAATTGGGTGCCGATTTGTCCGGTGTTTATGTCTCTGAGTGCCTATTTGTTCGGATGCCTGTTTGTCCAGTGCCTAATCTGGAGTGCCTACCTGCCCAATGTTTGTGTGTCCTTGTCACACGTGGCCAACACGTTGATGAAAAACCTCTTTAAAAAGTTGTTTTTTACACCCAAAAAGACTTGGTTAGGTTATTCAGTAGCTATTCAACCAAGCCCTATAGCAACCATTTAAACCAGAAAAGTTATAAGACTAGATTAGACAGTTAATTAGATATCATACCTCAAATCGCCCAAACCTACGCACTACTACCACCTCTCATAATGCTTTAGAGCATTAGCAGAGGCATTAGTGGTCGCAACTACCGCTACGGCCCCGCATAGGCCTGAAAGAGGTTAAAGGTGCTTATTCCCCGAATGACAAACTGCAGCATATAGCACCTACACCTACCTTCTATGCATCTAGTAGCATCTAACACCTTCTATGTAGCACTTGATTTCAACAAGCGATGGAACGTGCAAAGAAATTTCCTTTTACACAACAGACTAGCCACGTGCCTCCTTAATTATTGAATGTAAAGTTGGTGCGTCCATGTGCACCAGGGAGCAAGCGGTCAAGCTTAACGATATCATTGTCACTAGACGGCGCCCATCCAGCGGTTCAAAATCTGAGTTTCACTACAGTCGGTATACAGAAAAAAGCGCCCGTGATGTCGTTAGGCTTAACTTTACCGCTTGCTTCCTGGTGCACGTGGGTGCACCAACTTTACACTCAGTAATTAAGGAGACACGTGGCTTGTTTGTTGCGTAAAAAGAAATTTACTTGCGTATTCCTTCGCCTGTTGAAAGTAAGGGCTAGGACAGAACAAGATAGCGGCAAATGGCTATACATACTGCAGCTTGTCATTCCGTGGCCATCCCCCTTTAAGCTGCCTAATCTAGTTAACTCTCTTATCTATGGTTAGAAGCAACGTTAACGCGAGACTCTGACTAACGTGGTAAACGTTAATTTCAGTCGAAAACAGTGACATCCTAGCTCGCATCCTAGACAAAGAGGCACAGAAACCTAGACCACTGGTCGAGTCCTCACGCAATTATGCAAACAACTGCCCATAAATACCACAAACGCTTACGTTACGTTTCTCAATCCCGTCCAGCAGCTTCAAATACTCGCCGTCGAATACCGCGCAGATAAGAAGGGTGGCGCTGGAGTCCTATCGCCACTTCCGTCACGTAAAAGGGCCGTAGCAGCTTTGAGTTCGCCTAGATGTGATTATCGCCACTTTATAGTCAGACTTCAGTGCCCCCGAAAATCCGTTTTCGCGAATAATTTCCCGTTTTCGCCACGCGCTTATCGTCGATCGGCGAGAAGAAAGTGAGGTTTTGGCCCCACCAAATGGACGGGACGCGTTGGGGGGAAGAAACGACCAGAGGAATTCAGGGAAACACCCGCTGACTGACTGACTTACACGTCAAGAGAAGGAAAGATAAGGGGCGTTCAAGGGACAATGGGAATTGGGAGGGGTCCACTCCATTAGTTGCAGGTGGGGTTTTTTTTTCCTTTTTCTTTTTTTTTTTCTAAGATGGGGAACGCTTCCTTTCCTGACGTCCCGCCTTCATCGCCATTTGTGGAAGAATACGCATACCTCTCTGAAAATACGACTTCCGTAATAACTGCACCTTCGAAACTTCACAAAAGAAACCAACTAGGTCTAGTTACAGACTACCTACATACTTTATTTTTTGCAAAACGACACATGAACATTTCGAATGTTCAAATTTCCTGTATCCGTAACGCAGAAATTAAAGCGATTATAATTTTGTTGCGAAATGGGAATTCCCGTTTTGGAGAATGCCATTTTGGCGACTCATTCCCCCCCCCCCCCCTGCCCCCCCAATCACGTGCCTCGCCGCTCGTTGCGGTGCGGCTTAACATATAACATCAGAAAACGTAACCAATCACAAATTCCTTGCCAGTTGGAACGGGTTCTTTAACTTCAGTAATGTTAAATTTTGGACGCGTATTTTGAGTCTGCGAAAGAAATGCGTTTCTGCGAAACGGGATTTCTCGTTTTGTAGAAAAATTGTATCGGCTTTATTTTTTGCAAAACGAGATTCTGCAAAACAGTAAAATCTCCTCACGGTCCAAAATGAAGAAAAAGCAAGATAATTTTCTTCAGAAAGCTGCTCTACGAAATTCTGAACTGATTTTAAATAAATAATAAAGGTTTACCCAGACATTTTTTCCACCCGATTTATTAAACATTAAAATGAAGGTAATGAATTGCGCTGATTGAAAAGAAAGCTTTGAGATCCCATAACGCAACGCGATTAAACCAAGGTTATACGTTAGGTCTCTAACTTTTTCCCGTTTCTTTCAAATGAAAGAAAAAGTCAATAAAACCAATTTTAAAAATGTATGATTAGTGAGAGTGCATTTGAAGCTAGAGTTGAACAACCTGATTGCACATCATACTCGTGGTGTAACGATGTAAAAACCACGCAGATGTTTTTATACTCTAATAGTGGTCAATAAATGCAAATGCAAACCTATTTCCACTATAAACACTTTGGACTTAGACGTGCGATTGCCTAGGTGGGAACCGAACCCTGGACCTTCGAGATTATCACGCTAAACCGTACGGACTGCCGGTAAACCGGACTGTTTCATAATTCCCAGTCAGGTAGTCTGACATTTTAAGTCCGAAAGGCAACGAAAATAGGTTTCCATTTGTTTATTATTTATACTTTACCACGTACAGCTTGAACTTAAAGGTGCCTCTTCACCAAATGACAGGTTGCAGCGTCGGGCGCCGTCTACCGTTATTTAGTTCTACGTAGCACTTGATTTCAACAAGCGAAGCGCAAAGACATATTCCTTTTACACAACAAACAAGCCACGTGCCTCCCTAATTATTGAATGTAAAGTTGGTGCGTCCACGTGCACCAGGGAGCGTTCAACGGTCAAGGTTAAAGATATCACTGTCACTATATGGCGCCCATCTAGCGGTTCAAAATCCGAGTTTCAAAACTGCCGATATATAGAAAAAAGCACCGGTGATGTCGTTAGGCTTAGCTTTACAGTTTGCTTCCTGGTGTACGTGGACGCACCAACTTTACACTCAATCATTAAGGAGGCGCGTGGCTTGTTGGTTGTGTGAAAAAAAATTTATTTGTGTGTTCCTTCGCCAGTTGAAAGTAAGGGCTAGACAGAACTAGATATCGGCAAATGACTAGATGCTGTAGCTTGTCAGGTGGCAATCTCCCTTTAAAACACGTTTTCAACAATACCTAAACAATAGCCGAACACGATTTGCAACCTGAAACCTCACCGAGCATTTCACTCATCTAGATTAGAGAATGTATACATCAGTGGTGGCGGCAGGCACCGTTGCACCGTATTAAACCAACGCAAAATCCATTTCAAAGGCCCGGTGTAGAATTGATACTTGGGGCGTGTCGTAAAACGATTCAGCCCAAGGCCATTAGATAATTCGAAACCAGAAGAGACGACCCTGATCAGAAAACGGAAAGACAGTGACATACGGCGCCTCCAACGCCTCATCGTGGCGAAACCCGTCAAACACCATCATATCTCCACCTCGCTACGCGATCTTCTTTTTAACCCTGAGGATATACAGTTTCAAGGATGTATGGTCCAGATCCTTCTTTCTACAAGTTTGTGGTTGCAAGTAATGTTTTAGGAGGATGCTTGAATTATACAGCTGGAAGATCGTTTTCTCGGTCATAACTAGAAAGGAAAAAAATTTCTCACGATGGGACGATGCGTATATGCCCCTCAATAACGGCTGGTTGATCACTGATAATTATAGACTCTTTGTTATTTTTCCAAGGTTGAATTGTTCATGTAGGACGGCTTGTGATGAGCACGTAGCGTCGCTAGTCAGCCACTGACTGAGATTACTTCAGCGCCAATGACGTAGAATAAACGAATTTTTTAAAGGCACATTCCCTCCCAAAGAGATTCCTCTTAATTTTACTCAGTATCACGTCAAATACGATCACTAGGGTTTATTTACCATGAATCAATCCCTTGCTAAAAATCAATTTTAAATATGCCATCCAGGGTGGATTAGTAGGTAGTGACGTTTTTTTGCAAACGTGGGGTAAAGAAAGACCTGCTTCCACCAACGGCACCAGAAGGCAGCACTTGTCTGGTTCTCGTAGGAGCCGAGACTTGAAATAAAAAATGGCGGCGTCGTTACCATGGTAACCATTGTAATAGCGACAATGCCTGCGGAAACAGACGAAATACTCGTGCGTGGGCATCATCCGAAGTAGAAGACCTTATTCTGTGTTCGATTCAAAATGTACATAGATCGTTACAATAAACATAAACCACGTATGAAGCTTCAGTTTGAACGGACGATGAGCATGCTTGTCGGGCGTTCTCGGAACGCAAAACCACGTGTTAAACTTAGCTCCACTCGTAACGACAAACCGTCTGAAAATTATATGTTGGATTAAAAAAAGTAAAACGATCAGCCAGTTCTGATCTTTCTTAAAATTATTTTAATGTCCTAATCTGAATTATGGTATATTTTAAACGATTAATTTTGTATTCTTATCGTGATCAATTTGTTTTAGTGACGCTAAATAGTTTGGATCCCCATGATGCTTTGCGCTTCCAATACTTGACGACAGCGCCCTCTGGGCGGTAAATCGCTGAAAGCAGGTACTTCTTTCGTCCAAATGTTTACCGTTGTCAGAGAAAGATTATATTCTTCTACCCTGGTGCCGTCTAAGAGATTTCGTGGCTTTCGAGGGATTTCGAGCGTGGGATGCTCGAAATATACTCCTTTGATAGTGGGTATTTTCAGTCTGGTGTGCTTATATGTTGGATCCACTTTTCGTACGTTTAACCATGAGGTATCTTGCACTTCCAGTTTATGACGACACAATTCTGGCGTTCATGCTTTCCTTTGAAGTGACTCCAGCTTTTCTGCCGAATCTCTCACTTTTACGCTAACTTTCTCAACTTTTAACAACTTTTTACACAAATGTTGTTGAAAGTGAGACAAGTCGCAGGCTAAAAGTGGGAAAGTTAGCATAAAAGTCGTTAAATGTGATTAATTTATCATAAAAGTTGTGTAAAAAATTGCCATAAAATTTCTCAGGTTCTACCATTTTCATGATAAGTTTATTTTTTTTTACCCACTTTTATGTTAAAAGTGAAATTTTAACCACTTTTACGCTACAATTCTCTTTTAACTAGTTTTATACTTAATTTCTCTTTCAACCACTTTTATGCTTAATTTCTTTCAACCACTTTTATGCTTAATTTCTCTTTTAACTACTTTTAGACTAAATTTCTTATACTTCCAACCATTTTTATGCTACAATTCTCTCTTTTAACCATTTTTACGCTAAATTTGTCACTTTCAACCATTTTTGCACTAAATTTGTCACTTTCAACCCTTTTATGCTAAATTTTTTACCTTCAACAATTTTTATGCTAAATTGTTCACTTTCAACCATTTTATGCTAAATTTCTCACTTTCAACCATTTTTACGCTAAATTTGTCACTTTCAACCCTTTTATGCTAATTTTTTACTTTCAACAATTTTTATGCTAAATTTTTCACTTTCAACCATTTTTA
>JAHWFP010159170.1:36639-48324 GCA_023313725.1 Lithobius niger | reverse complement strand
ATCTTGGGACTAACAGATGAACCAATTTATGCCCATCAACTCCGGCGTTTGTCCCGCCCTCCCCCTCTCAAAACTACTAATTGTTTTTGCACTTCTGACGAAGCAGCAATTCACCAACAATTTCTTCCAATAATGAGATCCGACGGTAATCACGTCAAGCACCGGCAACCACGACTAAAATTACCGAGATGAGACGAACGCTTGCGAATTTCAAGAAGTAAAACTCGGCTGCTGCGTCATGTTTATTTTTGCCCTCGCCATTTATTATAAATGAATTCAGAATTTTTAATTCTAACATAACAATAAACAACAAGAGTGTTTTGCTACTCGTCCGCGTTTTAAGCATTCCGTTTGAAGCTCTTTTAATCTTAAGACGTTGCCGAATTTGTTTGCCAAAAGATTAATTTATTTACAGCCATCAAGACGCTGGAATGAGTTTAGAAGCAGAGGCGGATTTGTAAATACTAGCTGGAAACCCGTCTAATATTACAATCCGTCGGCGCATCTGTCAGCATGTTCCCGTGGGTGGCTTCCGTCACTCTCAATTGCAGAATACGTCAAACGCGAGCTGTATATCAGTCGGCATTGCTATTGCTGATGATGGTCCACGCACGCCTACGTCATGAAAAATGTAGATAACCAGGAGGTCCGAGCGTATACGGCATTTTTTTTTTAGGGGAGGTTCGACGGCCCAAAAATAATCGTATATTCGATGGGTAAGCTTGGGTGGGTGTTTTGCGTTGTTGGTTTCGAGTTCAATGAGGAACCAAAGTAGTTTAGAATCCCTATTGTGTTTTTTTAGTTTGTATACGCCCAACTTGAATTGTTAATGGCGTAACGTGAATTGTAGGCCCAATTTAATTACTCGAAACCGGCGGACGGGAGATTGCACACGTCGCGCTGCCAACAATTCAAGCCTCGAGTGTCCGGAGCTCGCTACCAAGGACAACAGTCCCAGCGAAGACGACAGCGCGGGAGGAAGCGCTACCTCGCGACACGGTTTTGTATGGAGTGCAAATTAGTTTAAAAATTAAGATACATGCTGGTATGGGTAGGGTGAGGGGGGGGGGTGTTTGTTTGACTGTTTTGTAAAATACTTGGGGGCGGGGGGAGATGAGCAAGAGTTATTATTGTCAAATATCAAATACTTGGCTGCGCTCCTGGAGGGGCATTATGATAGCAAAAGCAAAATCCTATCCGTTTCGGGGAGTTTGGGGCTGCAGAAACCTCGCTGATAAACACGACAGGGAGAAAATTAATGGTTCACCCGATTGCCCCTAGAGGGCACTACTTATGATTAGTTAAACTTATGATTTTTCGCATCATTTTGTATTCCTTAGTTCCAAAAAAAATTGACAAGTAAATGCGCTGATGAATGGTACACCATTATTATAGTACTATTATTGTCCAAATATTGGCCTAACCTCATGTGACGTCATCCAGTAGACACCAACTGTATAGGGAGAAATAGTAGAGATATTAACCCCCTTTTCCATATATAAACCCTCGTGGCTAGGAATCTGGAGATAAATTAGGCTTCAAAAAGATTTTGAATGTTTTCTGAACATGTTTTAAATCGGCCTTGAGCTTTTCTCGAGGCACGTTTTCCCTACAACTGGATCCTGTCGAGGAGGACAGCTGGTTTAATTTTGCGACAGAAAATCATCATCTACTGATAACACCAATAGCAAAAATTTACAGGGTTTGGGAGCAGAATTTATAACTCTAAAAAGTCCCTATTGAATCATGTTACATTCATTCCTATTAGTTCCACCAGAGTTTTCAGAGGGCGCCACGCGTTCCACTGGTAATTTTTCCACATTTTTCCGCCCCCAATCTAAAGTAAACTGCATTACAACTAAGCTAACTAAATAATAATTAAATACAAGCTAGTTTCCTTCAGTTTAGCTTAATTTTAGGCTGAAAACTGAGTAGTTAGAAATTCCCACATAAAACTCATGGCGCCCTCTATAAACTTAGACGGAGCTACAGGAATGAATCTAAGACGTTTCAGTAGTAACAAATTCCCCTTGGGGAGGAGAAACCCTATAAATTCTTGTCAATAGGCATAAAATAGTTTTAAAATGAGTTAAGCATAGATTAGAACGATAACTACAGATAAGTCATCTTACCACTTACAGTAGTACGGCGGGTCTCTGGCGGAGTTGCGGGTACTAATACCTCTGATAATGCTTTTACCTTCGTGCTGCTTGGAAGAAAAAACATTAGCAAAGGCATTAGTACCTGCAACTACCGCTTGGGCATCGCGCAGGCTTGGAGGAGGTAGGATAACATATCTAGTTAACTTTCTAATCTGTGGTTAACGCATGCTATAGAGAATGCTAAAATTTAACGAGAGGGGGCCCCCCCCCCCCCAAAAAAAAATGAAACACTTCGAAATTGGCCATCATTGTCAACAAGTTGTGCATGTTAACGTCGAACTTTTGCTTTAAAAAGTCTCCTTCTGAACCCTAATTTCCTTGATGATGACTTCGTTCCCTCATTGGAGGATTTAATCATGCCACAACCTTCGACACATCTTTTTTCTTCTTTTTTTTTCTCTTCCCCACTCTTCATCAACGTGCAACCTGACACAAGCTTAATGCGACCGCGACGGCCCGACACAAAGTCAATTTAAGATAAAAGCAAGATGGCGCCCGGGCCAAGTAGCCTCGATTAATTCCTACGTTAATTAATTTCCAAGGGCGTTGTCTCAGAGTCGAAGCGTTGTTGTCACGTGGTTAGAGCGCCGTGACAAGACTCTATAGTCGGGAAGAGAGAGTGAGCGTGTAATCAAGTGGTGTCCCGCTAGGGGCGTTGCTGTTCTCAAACTCATTGCCTTGTTGTCAGCATCAAGACTGCTATCGACAGTCGCCATCTTTGTCGTCCATTACCACCACCATCACCACCCCGCCACGAGCCATCAACCATTGAGTTACTTGGTACTTCAACCGGACGAAACTTCCGCTAAAACGATTAAGAGTTGCGCCACCAGGGTGTGCTTTCGTAGAAAAGACGTAAGTCCGCAGTGAATACAGTGGTGGTGCCTGAATTTAAAGTGAGAAAGATGGCGACAATGCTTCAGTGATAGGCTGTCCCTTGCAAATTTGGAAGCACCTGTCCAAGAAAACTAAACATTTATTCAACAGGAAGTTGAACCACAAGACGTTATTCATATATGAACAGGGTGGAAGGCCAAATCGGCTTACCAAGTGATCAATAAACACTGATGTAAACCTGCTGATGTCATACTGCCTGAGCGGGAATTGCCCTCGATATTTCAGACCAAAGGCTGGAGTCCTACCGTTAAAGGGATATACCTCCCAGCGCCATTTTTCTCGATCCACCACATCAAGTACGTCCCCAAAGGTCTATTTACTTACCGTTAGTCTTTCCCTTGCTAAAAAAACCGTTTTAAAATGTGGCGTCTAGGAGATTTTCTGTTGAATATTCTTAACTATATTTAAGAACGCCCCGTAACTATATGATGCATTGCGCGCGTATGACAATCATGACGTTTCATCTCTGTAAGTAATCTACTAATTTTCTAATAATTACCATGAAATCTAAAATCTAATAGACTAATGCGGTAAAAATTAAAATTAATTATTCCAATAGATCGCCGAAGCAAAATTATAAGACACTAGCCTAGAAAATTATAAATTGTGATTTTAAAATACGAGAATCATTCAGGTTTGTGACGACACAATCGTTGACTTGATTCTGTCTCGTGTACTATTCACAAAGCCAACCGAGACAGCAGCTGTGCGAGAAACGCAGCTACCACCCCAGCCGACCTTGGCGCTGTAATTACTCGGATGACGATCTGCGCGTAGCTGTAATTTGGCACGCGGAATGTTACAAGCAAGCCGGATGTCCCTTTAAGGGCATGTCAGTATGGCGTAGCCTTTTGCTTAAAGTGGCACTATCACCGATTGAAAATTGTACGAAAACACAGTGGCGCCATCCAGCTTACTGCCAAATTCATCAGGACTTAACAAGGGCGTACCAAATTTTTATTCAGTAATTACGAAGGCACGGGGCTTGTTTTTTATGTTAAAAGGTTTTTTTTTTTGTGCATTCCTTTTGCTTGCAGCGATGAAGTACTAGGTGGCACAAGATACTGCAGATTTTCATGTGGTGGTAAGTGGCAGCCCACCTTTAAGGAGGCTCGTGGCTTGTTTGTTTTGTTAAAAGAAATGGCGTTGTGCATTCCGTCGCTTGATGCAAGCAAGTAGGCCTACTAAGATACCGCTATATGTAGCCGGTTTCTGCAACATCGGTGATAGTGCCACTTAAAGGTCGAGGGTTCAATTCCCGCTCCGGTAGTCTGACATTTACGTCCAAAAAGGCAACAAAACAATATGGATGCAGTAGTTGGGTTTAACGTGGACTAAACACTACATTAACGTTGCACGAAAGGACGTCGCACCAATTATTAGCCATTCAAAGTAGTGATATCAAAGCCAAAATGGATGCTCCCAAGTTTCTCGTCCAATCCTGACAAATCTCAGCTCGCAACCAGACGGGCTTCCATTAAGCTCGAGCGATGGCGGCAGCCAGTCGTTTTGGATGGCAAAAATCTACATGTGTGAGGTTACTGAATGACCAAAACCTTACAAGAATAGCATGATTTTGCTGCTTTAGGTTTTCATCTTTATTTTTTTTTTTGCACACTCAGTTACAATAGAAAGGTCTTTATTCTTAAAACGATTTTTTTCGCAACTCCTAGGTGTATTTCTCGAAAGAAGTCGACGTTACGAGGCTAAAAAAGTGTGGGGCAACTGCAGCACACCCGATGCACAATGTTTATGCAAATTAATCCTCCCGTGGTCTGTGTGAGTGGGTTTATCTCAAGGACGTAAATTGAATTTGCAATGCAACGAGAAGGCGTAATTAGTACAAGGCGGTATATGTAACTAAGCCGTATTCGTTGCTGGCTAATGTGAGTTTTGTAGAATTCCTTTTTGATAAACTCTAGCCTGCTGCAAAACCGTTGTTCCTTCCCGGTTCCGTCTCCATTACGTTATTAAAGTTACGACGCTAAGGATATTAATTAATTTCCAAGAGGCACGGAAGAATAAGGCAGCAGATATCTAAAAATATTGCCCAACAAAAGGGCTTGAAACCAGATATTTCAGCAAATGAGCTTACGACGCTCCTTGTTTTTCGTTTTATTCGGAGATTGTGGTCATGAAATATTTGCCCATAAAAGGTCACAAGTGTCAAGGGAATCTTAAAGTGGGATACTCATTATGAGCACAACTAGGAACACATTTCTTTTTAAGCGATGAATATTAGGCCTATCTCCATACTCATTTCATTACACAATTCTTGTCGATTAAAGGCATCGTTTCACCGTTTCGATATCGTTGCCCATATTCTAAACACAGCATCCACGTTCCAGATTCTCCGTCATCCAATAGGCTGATGTGGGTCACGTGATCTCGTTTCGTTATGAAATTTCGCGGCGCTGCTGCAAGTGTCGTTCCTTTTTTTTTTTAATTTACCGCTATTTTCTTTATGTTGCTCGAATATTCTACGGTGCTGCATTTAGGAGATGAAAAGGCGCCTTCAAAAGCATAGCAACATCATTCTATATTAGCAAAGTGCAAATAAGGCCATAGGCCTACTTATGCCTAAGGAGTTTTGCTTTTCAGAAATGAAACGAAAAGAACATGATAGATTTAACTGAAATAAAGTGAAGGACGGTTTTAGAAGTAAAAAATGAAATACGAATTAGATTATCTTTATAGACGAAAAACACTTTCCGAAAAAAGGTGAAATTCTCCGATTTTCAGTATATGTTTATCAAATTCCCTGACTCTTCCAGACTTAATAAATTCCCTGAATTTTCTCCTTTTCGAGAAAATTCAGGGAATTTATCAAGTCTAGAACGCCACGTACTGTTGTTACTAAAGCCGGCTTCAATTTCAAACAAATTCATTCAGAAATGGCAACTGGCCTGTAGCCTAGGTTTTAGTATTGTTAAATTTAGAACGCAAAATTAAATCTAGAACGCTTTGGTCTAATACCTCATTTGACACTATCCAACAATTCAGTGCCAAAAAATCCAGTTTTTTTTTAAAGAAATTAAAAAAAAAAAATTGATGGGGTAATCAAACCTTTTTTTAAAAATTTCTTTGGACTTGGGTTTTAATACCAGCACCATATTTAAATTTTCCACATATTTAATATTAGTTCAACCTTTCAGCAGGCCAGCGACCACGTCACGTTTATAATCCCACACTCGACGTGACGTTAAGGCGCTTCAAGCATACGAGTTGAAAAATAATGAGAAGCGCCCTTGAAGAATACGGGATTATTATCCGACATTCAGCGACAGTCCGAAAGATTAGGCCTCCTAACGAAGCCATCAGCAACCGGATCTACAAAAGTCTCCAAGTGTTCCCGGTTGACAACAAAGGGGTTGGGAGGGAATCTTTCTATAACGCACGTCTAGACAACTTAGCAGCGCTGTTAGAGAACAGTGAGTAGTTGCTGTCCAACCGTCTTGGTGGCGTGCACGCCCGCGTTTAGGCATGCACAAAGCGCTTTTGATATAAAGATCAGAGGGAGGCGGGACCATAGAGATGGAGAGAGAGAGAGAAAGGACGAAAGGAATTGCAGCAGCCTAGAGGATTCAAGTCACGTGTGTCGGCTGGAATGCGCGCATGAATAGGTTATGAGAAGAGATTTGAGCGGGCGATCTAGATTCTAGAGATCAGTGGAGTGAGGGCGGTGTAGTAGAGAAAAGAAGCGACTATAAAAAGAGTCGCGGGTACGAAATGGCGGGTGAATTGACCGATCGTTGGCGGTTAACTGTCTGACAGTTTGAGGGTAGCGGAAGAACACGCTTGTTTCCGGTGATAAACGGTGTGATTTGGCCACCAAGAACCGCAGGAATGCTATTGCGATCATCCAGTGACAAGACAACAAGTGTCATGGTTTATGAGAGGTGAGGGCGCGGTAGATACGAGCCCGTCATTTGGCTTGTGCTTTCGCCGCCTCCTCCGCTAGGTGCGCTGTTTCACGTAATGGTCCAATCGACCGTCAGGGCGACTTGTTTTAATTCCAGGGCGTACACAAGGGTATTGTTGGGTACACGTACTCCCGTATTAGTTAATTTGGTCGATATTAACTCGTGGTTATGAATAATAAATAAGTAAAGTGGAGTTTTGGGGATCCCGCCGTTATTATATTTTCAAAGTGCTGTTTGTGGAACGATCACGCTGCAACGTTTCATTAAACTAATGTGCTAATTTTAAGTTGAATATTCGTGCAAGTGTGTTGCTTTGAAATTGAAACCACTATAGCGTAAAATGAACATTAACATGCAGTGTCACTTACTTGGGCGTTCAAACAGAATGCACTTTGACAACAATATTGCAGCCTCACTTGCGCATAATTTGTTAGTAAGCATTATCACTGCATACTTTAAGTTTCAGGCCGTAGAGTTTGAATAAAAGCTCAAGACACGGAGCTATTATCTCAGTTGGACTTGGTCTCAATGCACCGCACTGAACGTGCGAAGGAACGTAGTCCCAACAACTAAGCAAGAGAATAGAATTTGGTGTCGACTGAACGTAAATCCAGGAATACGACACAATGTAGTCTAGCCGTCACTGTATATAATGTATTTACAGTAAAGGATTAGTAACATTCCCTGAATCAAGCTCAAGATCCCTTACGTAGTGTGATTCCATATGCATCATCAAGATCCTTTACATAGTGTGATCCCCTAAGTAACATTAAGAAAGGAATTGTAATCCCCTACTTATCAGATCCCTTATGTATAGTGCAATCCCCTATGCATCATAAAGATCCCTTACGTACAATGCGATCCGCTATGTATCATCAAGATTCCTTACGTAGTGTTATCCCCTATGTATCATCAAGATCCCTTACATAGTATGATCCCCTACGTATCATTAAGATGCCTTACGTATAGTGTGATCCCCTATGTATCATCAAGATCCCTTACGTAGTGTGATCCCCTGTGTCTTCAAGATCCATTACGTACAGTGTGATCCCCTATGCATCATCAATTTCCCTTACATATTCTCATCCCCTAAGTATCATCAAGATCTCCTTACGTAGTGTGATTCCTACTTATCATCAAGATCCCTTACGTACAGTGGGATCCCCTACGTATCATCAAGATCTTTCACGTAGTACGATTCCTGTGCATCAACCTCTTATGACCTCATTAAACTGACGTCGAGTAGATCCTTAGCCGTGGCTTCAGACCGTTAAAAGCCTTCCACCACGCAAGTAGTGTTCAAGCCAAAACCTGTGCACGAGCCACTGCATTCGTGCCTCAAATCTTTCGAGTGAGCTTAGTGTTCCACCTTTTATATGTGTGGGAGACTACAGTCAAACGCCCAGAGCAAGCTGCAAAAGACCCTAAAATCAGGGAAAACATGTCTTTAGTCTACTACTTGTAAGTTAAGACAGTGGTCTTTAGGACCGCTATAGCTGGAGACGGTTGGACCTGAGCTGACCTGGACCTCAGGCCACTACGTCACGCAGTACTTTTCGCTTGTTCACTTACCCCTTTCTAAAATTCACCGAACAACCCACTGCTGTCGCCATGGCTCAGCAATGTCGTTCTTAAAAACAACAGTAGTTCAGCTTAGGTGTAGCCGTCACTAACTTAGCTGTCCTAAAGACCACTGCATAACCTACAAGTAGGCTAGTCAACACAGGTTTTCCCTGATTTCACCATCATTATGCTCACCATCGTTCTGGCCTTATACTTGCTGTTGTCAAGGGTGTTGCTAAGCAGTAAGTTAAATACCACCCGATAAATACGTTTATTACTTAGACTTATCTTCTTTTAGCTTTATGTCGACACTGTGTGACGGCAATTTCCAGCACCGTATATTAATTTTGGTTACATGAGTAAACCCAGCAAAGAACTACTAAATGTCTGCCATCTTTGTCGGTGTATTCAGCTGGAAAACAGTCCACAGAGGCGATAGGCTCGATGTTTAACTGTGACGTCACGCTGAGTGAGCGGTAAATTTTCCAATTCCTCATGTGACGCCACTGCCGAATCATTGGACCCATCAGCTCTAGAGGCGGTTTTCTCAGCTGGGACTCCACCGACAAAGATGGCAGATCTTCAGTTTTTCTTCCATTATTTATGTAAACAAAATTTAACCAATGGTGGAGGTTGCCGTCACAAAGTGTCGATGATTGTGATTGGTGAGTTGAGGTTCTTACAACACTTCTTTCGTGACACTGACCACCATTTTGTTCTTCAATTCATCCGGTAAGGACGTTTTGAATCAACTGATGTGTGTGACAACGTTTGTGTGACAATGTTTTCCCATAATTGTTCTGAGTGCAATACAGAAGTTTAAATTCAATAAAGCTTTTTAATTTCTTTTATTTCATGTAGCATTCTACGAGGACACCTAACACCAATACTAATAACGCCTACACTGTGTTTTTCCTCTTTCTGTCAGCACTGGTAGGAGAGCTGGTCATTTTACGAATCAACCTTCGCATTTTTAAAGCCACTCCATTCCCCCCCCCCCCCCCCCTTTATTCAAATCACAAACACAGAAAGGCCGGAAACTGATCATTGACCCTTGCAACCGGGCTACTATGGATCGACTTCCGAGCATGCGTGTTGTGAGCTTAGCCGCGTGATGGATAGTGGCTCCCCCGTGGTATGCAAGTAGCATTGTGCGGCCAGTTGGGGCAACAAACGAGGAAAGCGGTGTTATGCAAATTTTTAAAATTCCCGTGTTGTCCCTTCCAACCCACAAACCTCCCTTAACTTACTTTAAAATGGAAATTTATGCAACCATCGTAAGAGAGGGCCAATTACAAACGCCATGCTGACGGTTAGTTGTTTGACATTTCCGACCCGCAGTACTGGAATGCCCGGATTGAACCTTTGTTGCGAAACTTATAGCCTAGAGCACATTTTCAGAGTGTATTTATCGAATGCTTGTCAGTGCACAGAAGCTATCTTAGGACTGACCGACTGACGGACGGGGTGGGCTGCGCATAAGGCACGGAACTCACTCGGCTCGCGGTAGCAAAAATCCATTAGCAAACAATGGAGATATGAAAAAAAAATAACAAATTTGAAAAATGTGTAAGCCTTTAGGCTGTAGGCCCACCCTGTATTAGTTTATTTATTATTTATTTTTAAAATAAAATTTTCCTTCCTCCAAAATACTGACACGAATTCTTCGACTGTGCACAAATGTTCTCGGAATTGTAAGAGGAGGAGCAAATTCCAGCCCTCAATATAGTTTTGCGGTGAATTTTTCTCTGCCGCCATGTGATGAATTTTTTCAATGAAACTTTAAAGGTGGGGGACGGGATGCATTTTTTTTTCATCTTCATGCTTATTTTCAGACTTGCAACCCCTTAACGGAGTTTCCCATTAACGTAAAGATCTGATAATGACGTAAAAAATTGCAATTTTTACGTCACTTATGAGTTAGGCGGCGGTCAAGAATACTTAGACCATAAAAGGTTTTTAGACCTATAAACAGGGTTGTGAAAACCTTGCTTTTTTTTTTTTTTTAGGAAAAACCTAACTTAGTACAGCAAGCTACTTTTACGCGCTTACGTATCGTCGGAGAGGCTTGACCCGGATTCGAACTGGAAAACCATTCCGTCCCTGGATCACCAATGTAATGCCCTTATCTGTAAGGCCATTTATCTACTAGCGTAAAGATGACTCACTGAATTCGTCATTAAGGTTTTGTTTATATTTAAGTATTAATTAATTGACTAATTTGAATTATTACCGAACTATTTCTAAAGCGGTTCCCATTAAGTCCAATCCACCTCACACTCGATATGCCACTTATAATCTCATCCCCCATTAATAATGTAAACATCTAGTTGGGATTTAACGGTCCTCTCTAACCCCAACCTTTAACCGCTGTGCATGTCTTAAAGGCTAAACATATGCATGCTTAAATATTGACCTCGAAGGAACAGAGCAACCTTTGTTGTTCACCGATAAGAGTGCAACAGATAAAGAATGTACGAGGGCTTGAGGTCTTGGTAACGTCTAAGTGATAAGACCGGAAAAGGTCCTGCGCGTGTGCGCGAAAAGGCACTGATGGTCACCAAGATGCCATCCGACATCCATTTTTCAGAGGGAAAGATTCCAAGACGTTTGCCAACTAATAACGATCGCCGTGTCAACCTAAGCCAACATCTTGCATTCAGCGACCAATGTTACTAGATAGCAACCTTCAAACCCAGAAACCGTCATAATCATCGATGCCCAGTGGTAAACCCAGTGATTTTTTTTTTGGGAGGGGGGCATATGCCTAACATTTACGACGCAGACAAGGCACTAAGCAAAAGGAAAATTACGTTCCAAACACCGCGAGCAAACAGAGCCGAGTGGCTACGGGGCTACCTGCAACCTCGAGTTACCATTACAATATCTAGGGTAGGCTGTAAGAATTTTGTTTACCCTAAGGATGAATGGCCTGGCTGGGTACAGTAGAATAATAAACTAGCTAATGGCTTATTTGGAACCATGGCTAACTATGAAGATGGCCACTGTTCAAGTTGTCTATAGTTATAAAAGATATCACTGAAGATGCATTGAGTGGTAATGCATTTAAATCCTATTTAAATCTTATGCTCCCCATTCCGAGTATTTAAGAACTCCATTCCGAGTATTTAAGAACTCCA
>JAHWFP010159170.1:17998-36629 GCA_023313725.1 Lithobius niger | reverse complement strand
GTATTTAAGAACTACATTCCGGGTATTTAAGAACTACATTCCGGGTATTTAAGAACTACATTCCGGGTATTTAAGAACTACATTTCGAGTATTTAAGAACTACATTTCGAGTATTTAAGAACTCCATTCCGAGTATTTAAGAACTCAATTCCAAGCAACTTAATTCCAAGTATAAGAAATCTCGAAGTTTTCCAAGAAATCACCAAAACTGGTAGTGATGAAAGTTTCTCTTCCCTCTCCCACCCCAGGCTAGTGTCTATAGCTCGGCTTTGTCCACAGCTTTAGATCGCTAAACACCTTTAACTAACTAGTTTATTTAATCGCTAGTAGGGCCATTACAACCCTTTAAAACAAGCGATTGATTAGATAGCTTTAGTAAAAGCGTTAAGCACACAATATACGTTTTCAAGCAGTGCTATCTAGTTTTGACCGTCAGCAACCGCGGTGTGGTTGTGTTGGAATTCCGTTTGGACTTGGAAGCATTTTATCAGGTTCGCCGTGTTGCCCCAGTGGTGGCCGCTGATTGCAATCGCATTTCCTGCTATTTAATTAAACAGCAATCGTCCAAGAAGTCTTTGAAGTTTTCGGAATTAAAAGTTTTGGGATGAAGATATGCGTTCGCCGGTGGATCGCTCGACGGAAGCAGATTATGGATTTTAGTGCCGAGAACATATTGGTATGCACAGAATGTTACCTCCCACTCCCCCTCCCGAAGAAGAAAAAACAATTCCTCTAGAACTAGTCGTACGTCTTTAAATCTCGATGCGGCATTTATCACCGTCTTAAAGGGATATGCTCTTTTCCGTATTGTGGACTGTAATAATGGTACTAAGAGTTCACAATGTGTGACGTCATAGGTCACGGAAAAATGGAGTTTACCTTACTGGTTTCGTTGTTGCTTTGGGTATGCATTGTTACGTTTGTACGTTGGTACGCATCCAAGGACATGGTAATTTTGCCGATTTTTTCGTTTGAGAGATTTATTTTTATCGTATACAGGCCGTTTGAGCCTTCCTACTGTATTTCGACCAATCAGAAGCATCCTAAATAACTAACACTTCGCTGCTAACACTTGGAGAGACTGGTAGCAGCCCGTCAACCTATGCGTGACGTCTCACTCTGACGCTATTTCCTCTTCCACTTCCGGTGGCAGCTTATTACTGTGCCGATGTTCGAAAATTAAGTTTTCAAATGGAAAATTAAATAAAATGTTTCACCATGACAACAAAAGAATGAAACCCGATTGTATAAGCCTATTTTTTTTTTTTTAATTCTAATCCCGTTTTCCATTTCTTGTTATGAACTGGCTGATGTATATTAGTATTTTCCTTTTTCGGACCTACAAACTTATCCTAGCCCCGATTTCAGTTATCCAACCCAGGGGTGCGTACAATTCTTACTGGAGAAAATTCCCCACAGATTTTTCAAATTTGCACAGCCTTTCACTATGTAGGTAAGCCTTTTTGTAGTGAATTTCCCACTGAAATTTCCCGCGAACCTCGTTCTAACGTTCTGGCATATTCTGTGCACCTGATCATACCTTCATTAATATCATCCCCATCACATTTTAGCCAAGAATACAGTGGCTTTGGATAGGCAGGCGTTGTAAACCATCATGATAATCCGAAACCGAACCAACACCACCGGTAACCGATTGCAACTTCACAACCAAACCACTGTGTGCCAAGGTCCCCACAATATCTTGCATTTTTAAGACTGACTGACTGATTAGTGGATGGGTTTGATAAGTCGAGCTGTAACGCCTAGGCAACCTAAAAGTACGGATTTTCAACACTTCAAGCCAAACTCGACCAACTCGTCTTTCTGCAGAAAGTTTAGGCCAAATTTGACGCCACGATTACTATTTGTTACGTCAGCCATCTACAATTCTACAATTGGGTGTGTTGCTAAACTAGAGGGAAGAGAGACGGATTCCTCTAAGCCACGCCCCACAACGTCATCAAAACCGATCAGTTTAGAAACAGCACTGTCTCACTCGTCGTTCTTAAATAGACACCCGGCCTGCCTTATAACATTCCGCGTGCCAAATTACAGCTACGCGCAGATCATCATTCGAGAAACTACAGTGCCGAGGTCGGCTGGGTGTTAGCTGCGTTTCTCGCATAGCTGCTGTCTCGGTTGGCTTTGGAAATAGAACACGAGACAGAATCAAGTCAACGATTGTGTCGTCACAAACCGGAATGATTCTTGTATTTTAAAATAACAATTTATAATTTTCTAGGTTAGTGTCTTATGATTTTGTTTCGGCGATCTATTGGAATAATTAATTTTAATTTTTACCGCATTAGTCTATTAGATTTTAGATCTCATGGTAATTATTAGAAAATTAGTAGATGTACACACAGAGATGAAACGTCATGATTATTGTACGCGCGCAATGCATCATATATAGTTACGGGTCGTTCTTAAATATAGTTAACAATATTCAACAGATAATCTCCTAGACGCCACATTTTAAAACGGTTTTTTTAGCAAGGGAAAGACTAACGGTAAGTAAATAGACCTTTGGGGCCGTACTTGATGTGGTGGATCGAAAAAAATGGTGCTGGGAGGTATATCCCTTTAAGAGAAATAAAATTAGCAATAATCGCTGCCACATCTATTTTTAGTGAGAGAAATGTTAGTAACAACACAACACAGATGCTTATTAATCTCTGTTTAATTGGATTTGGTTTCTAAATTTTGATATTTTCCAAATCTCACTTCCTACAGTTTAGAAACACGACCATCTCATCTGCTTCCGGTGTTGGCAGCCATGTTAGATCAGGAAGTAAGCGAGAAAAAACCTGCCTCACTTGGCACAGCAATATCTTCAGCTCCATGACGTCACAGTGGGAGGAGTTTCAATCAGTCGCCTTGATTTAAGAAAGTTATTCTCACTTCCCTCCAGTTTAGAAACACCACAGTTCGAATATTCCAAAGAGCGGAAGTGACGACACCTACGTCAGACACGTCGCAATGTAACGTAACCTTCGCTCAACTTTCCAAACGTTCTGGAATTAGCTTATAGTTTTCTCGTGTATTAAGTTATCAAAACGTGTCCAGACAGAGAAGTTTAGCTTCGTGGTTCTGGATGGCAATGAGCAGGAATCAATCGCAAAAAAAAAGTCAACCACTATCAAAGTTAAGAGGGGAATTCCCTGTACAAGCAGATAACTTCCAATTTTCAAAACTTGGGTCTTTATCATGCAGGCTACCGACTTGTCAGTAACAGCACACTGCACTCCTGTTGACAAGCAAAATAAGACATCCAACACCGGCCACTTGTTTCTCCAGGGTCTCGCCAGGGCCCGTCATCGGATCCAAACAGCTCTTTATCATTCTTCCCCCTACCGAAGGACGTCATATGGCAGTCACGTGGGGGCAACGAAAAGCCCCCCATGTCCTGAATGTCCGTCCCCTTTTCCGTCCATTTTATTGTCCTTGCTGGACAGCGGGGGCGGGTAGCGGAGGGGTGGTTGTTAGGAGGAGGGAGAGGGTTTTAAACTAGTGAGGGGGAGGAAACTTACTGACCAGGGGGCCAAACTCACAAAGTCGGGTCTGTCAACGTGGGAGGGGATTGTCCATTCGTTGTCCATCCAAAACGCGTTTTGCAGCGTTGACCAAGAGATTGGGGGCGGCTTTTGTGTCCGGTGGAAATGGACGTATATTCTTCCCAGTCGGCGCGATACGTGGAATTCGTACCGATGGCACAATTCACAATCGCGAGTCTGCCGGATTTGAAACTGATATCCTTTGCATCGATTTCAAAGGGGACCCCAAGTCGCTATCACAGTTGGTCATAGACTAGTTAGCAGCTCGTAAAAACAGAATGAGAGAGGCTTTAACTTTTGCGTACGAACACTCCAAGTGAAGCACCGAATTTGTTTGAGCGGTGGGGAGGTTCCTAACGGTGTCAGAAAAATCGGGTGCTTTTCAGGATAAGGAGGAGGAAGGGGGGGGCGGGGGGGTGCTGCACCCTACTTCGATCCCGAACCCCATAAGTCAACTTATTTTCACCAATTTTGGTGCCTTGTAATATTTAGAAAGCCATTTTTGCGAATTTTGAATTGTTACAAAATGCCTTACTAGAGCACTTTCATTAAATCTCACTCTTAATATCGAGTCTTTGGATGTGAGGGGGTGTAAACTGCCTATCGTAAATCTCTCGTCGTCCCCAAACAACCACACCCCCCCCCCCCCCCCCCCCCCGCACACTGCTGTTATTCGTCGCATAAAAGATTTTACGCAATGGTTTAACAACATTTTCAGATTTTTTTCCTATTTTGTTCGAATATTTTGGGAATATATTCGGTGTTGAATCGTCGACTATTCTACTTTCCTTTAAAAAATATCGATTTTAGTTCACTCCAAGACAACTAAGCAGATAATATTCAATTTTATTTTTCGTTATCTTGAAGGGATATACCTCCCAGCGCCATTTTTCTCGATTCTCCACATCAAGTACGGCCCCAAAGGTCTATTTACTTACCGTTAGTTTTTCCCTTGCTAAAAATCCTTTTTAAAATGTGGCGTCTAGGAGATTTTCTATTGAATATAGGGGAACTTTATTTACGTTTTTCCAGAACGTATACGATGCATTGCGCGCCTACAATGACCTTGAAGTTTTATCTGTGTGTGCGCAGTACTAATTTTAATCGTTTGATAGTAATTACTATGAGATCACAAATCTAAAAGACTAATACAGTAAAAATTTAAGTTAATTAGCCTACACTAGTCTAGAAAATTATAAATTGTGATTTTAAAATACAAGAATCATTCCGGTTTTTGACGACACAATCAATGGGTTCACGCTAGCTGGAATATTAGGTGCAATGCCTTGAGACAGTAGCTACGTTTTTCGCTGCGAGGAATAAAGCTACCGTCTCAGTTGACCTCGGCTACGGTAAATGCTCAGATGCGATCGGCGCGTGGTTGTTATAAGGCAAGCGGAAGGTTATAAGGCAGGCCGGACGTTGCTTTAAGGTTTATTTTTTGAAGAACAGAAGTTGAAATGAACTCCAGCGAAGTACGAGTGACGGAAGAAGCAAACAAAACATTGAAAATGTCAAAATCTTGTTTAAGCTTTGTAAAATCTTCACGAAACTGAGTATCGATCGATCATTTGTATCATCAGCAGAAGTATAGGGCCAGTAAACCAACAACTCTTCTCTCCGGCTTTAATGCAACTTCGGCTCTAACTCTGAAACCAACTGCCACCGAAGAGAGATTTGAGGTGGAAGACAGATTTTCAATACTTCATTCGTAAGAACCCTAACGGATACCCAACCATATCCCATTTAAAGCTGCCAAAAATTAATCAAGTGGTTCTCAGGAGTGGTACCAGAAAAATGGACGCGAGCGGGCGGAGTTTTTTTTTTACTTTTTATTCGCGACTTTTCCGATGCACGCGATGGCTTTTTCTTTTTTTTATATCAAACAAAACAAAAATCAGAAGCTTACATTTTGTTGAGTAGTAAAATAACTAGTATGTCTTTATGCCAGGATCAGCGGGCAAAAGTTACACATTTGATGTAAGTCATTCTTTGGATCCAACTTTTTAGTTGTTACACGCCTCTGAACGGCCGGCCCTTGGGTTCGTTTCGAGGCGATCACGTGAATGGAGCAATGGGTTGATATGGTCATCGGCTCCTGGAAGTGGTGATGCGTGATCGGAATTTCTTTTTTAGACAATGTCATAAAAAAGTTTCATGTCCTAAGAAAAAAAAATACCCATGCGTGCGCACCTGAGAACCACTTAATTAACTTTTAGTAGTCTTAGATTAAAAAAAAAACCTTTAGTCGTCCCAGTACCCCGTCTACCGATTTACAGGGATGCTAAATAGTACAATGCAGGGGGGTAGAGAATGAGACACGAAACGGAACACGGCTTCGACAATTCTTCGGTACATTCACTCTTTCTTTCCCCATTTCGAGGTGTCTACAATGGATGTTTGTCGCTTGTGCACGTAACACCCCCCCCCCCCCGGGCCCGCCTCCCACCCCCGCCCAAACCTTTCTTGGGCACCGATGCGCCGCGAGCCCACCCCTTTCCCTCCCCCACCAAGGCACCACACTCCTTTTAAATCAAGACCTCTTTTGTGAGAGCAGAAGTCAAAAGTCCACTCGTTTGCGTATCCCGAGCGTGTTCGATTCGTTCGTCGTCGCATGTGGTGCCTGTGGGGATCTTTGGCACTTTGCGGCCCCTCTTCCGGATGTCAATGTCACGGTATTGACTAACTGCTGAAAGGATTTTCGTTGATGTGTTGAAGGACTTCGGCAGTCGACCCCCGAGATGACATTTCTGACCTGTCGCCCGTGCGTTCGTGCAGTCAGGCGTCGTTTCAATTCGTGCCTTTTGTGTGTTTAGAATAAATATTAAACTCATGCCAATTCGTCGTTCTCTCCCAACTTAAATTCCAACGGTTTCTTCTCTCATAATTCTACGAAGAATTGGTTTTGACGTCTTTTCAAGTTTACCGATCAAAGTTTATGAAACGGTTTGGTTCCAATAATCCGTGTCGGCCTTAAAGAGGGGTGTTCACCAAATGGAGAATTAAGCCTAGTGCCATGCTACCGTCCGACGTAAGGTGGGCAAAAATGGTACGCCAATGACGTAACTTTTAAATTAGCTTCCACTCTGTATGACGTCCTTGCATGAACTACAAACAGGGAAGTCGTCAGGTGGGGTTGGTGTTTGAATTAAATAGGGTCTGAAATGATAACATTGACCAATTGTAGCACGAGTTCGATCATACGAAATTTGCTTGTGCACTATTACCCCCCCCCCCCCCAAAAAAAAAAACGTGAACTCTACGTCACATATTTTGGCTAAAAATGCACAAGCAAATTTCGTATGTCGGGAGGTAGTTCAATTCCACAGCTGTAAGTAATAGTTATTGGTTAAAATTCGATAACTAATCGGTTATAAACTATAACTGATTTATATCAAGGTTGAGACGTCCAGCTAACTCGTATTTAATTAAAACGTGTTTGTGTTTTGTGAAAATTGCTTCAAGAAAACGTTGATCATCAGTATCCTGAATATTTTTTAGAGGGAGGGGGGGGGAGTTAGACAAGCGTCGGTTGGCAATTAGCTTGGTTTGTTTTTTCGCTGGAACCTCGCTCGTGCTTATCAAAGCCTTATCGTGTTTGGAGCGAATAATTCGACATGTGAGACAGCAGGGATACAGTGACATTCTAGGACATCCTGAGAAGGTACGTAATTCATTTTGTTCATTTGTAGTTTGAGAATAGTTTAAAAAATAGGGTATCGGTATGACTGAAGGTCATTCCATTTCAATTTGTGGAGGGAGGGAGGGAGTAGGGGGTGGGGAGGTAACGAGTGAACAAGCTTAGATATGGACCAGACATATGAGAGTTTGCAGGAATCGGATTCATTCATTTTAAGTAATTAGTTTTGTACGATTTTATTGCGTTACGTTTTTTTTTTTTTTTTGCACGTGTATTTGGTTGTTGGTGCGTGCGTTCCCGATCGCGTGATCCGGAAGTGTCAAAAGTGTGGGTTAGGCAAAAGTGTTGGGTAACTTGATAACCCACACTTTTTGCGATGACGCACACTGTGTTCCGGTGTTGGTTAACAGGATTTCGCCTACGGAAATTTAGCGTGGCGTTGAGTTAGCGTGACGTCACAGCCGTGGTATAAGTCTTTTTATACCTTTCTTCCATGTGTGCAAGATCGTTAACGCCCATTTTGGGAAGAATGTTACCCTCTATAGGCGAAGTTCGTAACCTAAATTCTGTACGAATTTTACTCGGACGCAATAGCATCCTTTTTTGCGTGGATGAATACTGCTGATGCAGAAGAAGCTTTAAGGGAGCCTTCACGCGTCGCCGCTCAGTGGCGCTTCTTCGGTAGTGGCATTTTGATTTTCTGTGGCACCTATCCTATTTTATAGCGCATCTGTGGCGCCATACATGTCAACACCTCTACTCTGTTCTAGGCTCCACTGTGAGTGGCGCTTTTCGGAACTCTGAAGCGTCAAAATCGACAAAACGTCTTTGAAAGCTCATTGCTATGTCTGCAGCACGCTGAGACATGTTTCGACAAATTGTCCTGTCGTGCGACATTTTGTCGACTTTGGTTTGCGGCCACACTAAATTAGACAAATGTTTTGTGACAAAACGTCGCATCTGGTGGAGAGACCCCCCCCCCCCCCACCAGACGTAACTAGAAGTAGTTTCGTTTTGTTGTCGTGAGACGCCTAAATATGTCTCGTGACAGTGTCTCATCTAGTGTACGGTGCTCAACTCATTGCTATAGTTTTGGAGACGTTTGCAGCGCGTTGAGACAGGTAATTCGACTAAAGGTCTAATTTGGTGTGCACCGATATGCTTAATCGAAGCATACACCGGTATGCTTAATCGGAGACCGTCAACAACGCTGTACTCGGCTGCAGAAGTGTCGGGGTAGGCGGGTGGACATTCCTAAGCCTCCAACAATCCGTACTACCGGAAACTCACTGCCCGGAATAAGTAAACGAAACTTTGGTCTGCGTGTTCGATTTACGGTTGCGAATGAACACGTTCCGGCAAAAGGTTTGCCGCCTGTTAAGAGCCGCGTCAGCTTTAACACCGATATGCGTTACTCTACGCGGCGCTCATAATTTCCCTCTTTAGTTTCGGCCCATCGTTTCGGTTTCAAGAGGCCCATAACACAATTACGGCCACGTTAAAGATACTCAACATTTATTCGAAGATGCAGTTACCAGATCCTTTTTCGGGCTCCAATTATGTGGGGCACACACACACACACTCACGTGCAGCGCTGTTATTAACTTTTCCGTTAAACACGTTACGTTCCGTTTTACCTTTTGGAAACGAGAGAGAATTGAAAAGGATAGGTTTCTTCATATTATTAATTATGAAGCGAAAGGCGATCTTTTAAGGGCTTTCTTCGCCGGCAATAATGAAGTTATGAGCATATGTGAAAGCTTGCAATTTCGGAGGCGGAAAAATAAATAATTTTTATTTTATATTTTCTTACCAACCAGCCATCGCGTTGCCGAAACGCTAAGTTTTAAAGAATTAATAGTCCATTAATTTCTCACCAAAGAGATTTTCGAGAAAGCCATAATAAAAGACCAATTTAAATATGAATTAAAATTTCGAAACTTTTCGCTGACGTGTAGGATAGGGATGTACTGGATGTGAAGGAAAAGATTATTTATTCCGGTGCGTTCTAAACCCCGCCAGGCGCAATTTTTGGGGGTCTTTATTTTGTCGTTATTTTATTTCGAGTTTCAAAGCGAAGCGCAGCGGGTTCAACTATAAAGCGGATTCTGTTTTCGGTTTCAAAGATAACAAAATCACCAAAAAATAAACAGATAAACGTTACATTTTTGTTTTCATATACCAGCGGATTTCATTAAATTTTGCGTAGGCTGAAGTTAATAGATTTATAAAGTGTAGACTACTGGATTTTTAAAGAGGATAAAATGGCGAAAACTTGTTTACTGACAAGAATCAATTTAGTTGTTGTTAAGTTATTGTTTTAACTTTTAACTTTAAGTATTATAGAGTGGTTCACAAAAAAAACGTTCGAGATGTTTTTTTTTTCCCCCTCTTTTCTGAGACCAAATTCCAAATCTGACCGAAAAAATGGGTCCTCGTTTTAGAAGTTTCAGGAAAATAACAATTTATATACTAAAAACTTGAAATTTTTACCGGGTGTAGTTACTAGGTGGAAAAGATTTACGTGCGGGATACCGATTTACCAACCGAAAGTTTACAAAAAAAATTAGCTTTTTCTAAAATATTTCAAAATCAGGACCCCTAGCTTAACCTTTTTTCAGACTCAAAACTGGATTGTTTTTCTTTTTTTTTTTTAATCTGAAGATGGTAGGTACCGTACTTGCCCTGATCAGTTAAAAAAAAAAAAAAAACAGAAAAAAGTCTGACTTGGAAAATTTCACGTCGCACAGATGCAAACCTATTTGTTGCTTGTTTGATTTCCATGGTAGTTCCCCTGTCGCTCAGCCAATGGTCGCAGGCAGCATTTAACAGGCACAAGCCGTGTCAGTATGGCTGAGAGGTATGTAATAGCGCGCAACGGAGCCAGGAGTTTGCTGAAGGGGAAGAAAAGTAGAATGGGGGGGGGGGGGGGGAGCATTTGGCTTTCCATCCTGTAATATTCACATTGTATTTCTTGTTGCCCATCCGTAGGCCTACAAAAGGTCGGAACGAAGTGTCACTTAAATTCGCGCTTAATTTTTTACCGTCAACGTGAACATTTTTCAAGCCCTTCTAATTAAATTAATTCTGTATCTTACATCACCTTTATTGTTGATACCTGCGTTCTCGCTACTCAAAATCTCTCGGAATTAAATTCCACACCATATTCGGATATGGCATACATACTTCACTCAATATTTTTTTACGACACCCGCAATTCCACTCCTCCCCCTCCACTAGTGGGGAGATTTCCTTCCTTGTACAAAACCACTACAAGTCGACGATGTGTGCATGCTGATTGCCAACGCGCAACGGACAATAAGCAGGTGGCGCTTCGAACTTTACCGACTCCAACAAAACGAGGCGGGGGGAACAAAATTTCAAACCGAGCCATCCTCCCACAACCAACCCGGACACCAAATCACCAACGGGCACCTCACAATCGAGCCATTGGATCACAGCCGTTTTCCATAATCTTCCCCTCCCTCCTCCCCTCCCGGCACCTGGTGCGCCATGGATTCAGTCATCAGTCCCAATGATACATCACGACACCCACCCAAAGCCAAGGACGAAAATTCATAATCCCCGCGGGCCAAGCCAACATGGCGCCGCCCAGTCCAAGAAAAATGGCATGGTTCGCATTGCATTTGGAGGTACTGATCTCTACAGTTGTGACTGGATAGCAACAGGAGGCGGCAATGGAATTTTTAATCTCGAGATTCACCAAAACCATCTCACCAAATTGAATTTTTTTTAAATAAATAAAGGGGAGGGGACACAATAATGACTTTATTTACAAGTACAATTATTAAATTACGTTTTATTGAAAATGTTAGCGATTTTCGGCAGGCCTTCCACCAATTGCCGCCCCCTCTCTCCCCACACACAAAAAAGCTACTAATTTGTGTTCATTGTTTTTTACTGTAGGTACGAAAATTAGCTTTACTGGCTTCATACTTAATATCCTTGGGAACCCAGTTCTGGAAAATACCATTCGTTAGCTGATTACTGGGCTCCCGCTCGCGCAACAACGATAAATATCCCAATGCCTCTGCAATCAGAACTGCCGGAAACTCTCTGCCGGGAAATGAGGAATGAAACTCTGGGTATGCACCTGAATCTACATTACACCAAAATGCGTGCGCGCTAAAATATCGTTACCATTTTTTAAGATTAATATCACATAACTTGGGACCGTATTGTCATATAGTTGGTCCTCGATTGTTAACTTGGATTGTTATTACTATTTTTTGTTTGTTTATTTTTAACTTGGGAAAATTTGTCAACGTGGGATCAAATTGTCTTAGGTGGTCTGTTTTGGCTGGGACCGAATTTGCACGGCTTAATTGTCTGGTTACCAAATTGTCGCGAGACCATATTGTCTGGAATTCGTTTTCATAATGCGATAGGAAACCAGCTGGATTTATTCTTAAAGCAACATCCGGCCTGCCTTATAACCTTCCGCTTGCCTTTATAACAGCCACGCGACAATCATATCCGCGTATTTACCATACGTAAGGTCAACTGAGACGGTAGCTTTATTCCTCGCAGCGAAGAACGTAGCTACTGTCTCATTTGGCATTGCGCTAGTCCAGCTAGCATGAACGCATGATTGTGTCGTCAAAAACCGGAATGATTCTTGTATTTTAAAATCACATTTTACAATTTTCTAGACTAGTGTCCTATAATTTTGCTTCGGCGATTTATTGGAATAATTAGTTTTAATTTTTACTGCATAGTAATTAGTAATTACTAGCAAACGATTAAAATTAGTACTGCGCACACACAGATAAAACTTCAAGGTCATTGTAGGCGCGCAAAGCATCATATACGTTCAAGAACGTAAATAAAGTTCCCCAATATTCAACAAAAAATCTCGTAAACGCCACATTTTAAAACGGATTTTT
The DNA here is from genome assembly GCA_023313725.1 of Lithobius niger. Lineage (NCBI taxonomy): Eukaryota > Metazoa > Arthropoda > Chilopoda > Lithobiomorpha > Lithobiidae > Lithobius > Lithobius niger. Next base: position 24,528 of record JAHWFP010159170.1, on the reverse strand, counting down.
AGCAAGGGAAAGACTAACGGTAAGTAAATAGACCTTTGGGGCCGTACTTGATGTGGAGGATCGAGAAAAATGAAGCTGGGAGGTATATCCCTTTAACTACGATTCGTCCTCAGTCTTGCATTTACGAATTTGTTTTCTTTCATCCTTTCTAAATTGAAACAAATCAAAGGAGAGGTTCCGACAAAGAATGAATTTCTTTTGTATTTCGCCAAATTTTGGCCTAACCAGAAATAACCCTTAAAAAAAATGTTGACCTGTCCAAAGAAATTTAGGTTAAAGGTCAAGATTTCCAAAGTTTGTCATGAACACAACCGTTGGAGCATCGACGCCGTTCTCCATCTAGATGCATTCCTAAATATCAGTGAGTGAAAACCAGACGCGGCAGCGATGCTACGGCCGTTGCATTTGTGAGGATCAGTGGACCATAACGTTAAGCCAGACCCCGGCCAACACCTATTATGGGTTTGTGAGATCATGCATACCCGGCATTAACGCCACCTGTGCCGTTTGTGTTTAAAGAAAAAAAAAAAAATTGGAACACCCCCGTTCAGGCCTAAGCCTAAACTTTTGAATATTGCTCGGTAGGCTACTGTGTTAGTGTGGATGGATGTGGGAGCTGCTGAAAAGAACACCTGGAATTTTTTTGACTTTCGATTTCAACGAACGGAATGGTTTTCGACGTTTGCAAAACTTTCCCACTGTTGTTGTGAGAGGGTTGCAGTAAAAGGAGAAACTGGATTGAGATTCGAAACGGGAAGTGTGAAGGGTGTGGGAAAACAATTACTGAAAAGAAACATCAAAAGAGAAAAGGTACAAAAAAAAAAAAAAATCTTAAAAAAAAAACGCTGCGGAAAACTAAACGTGAAATCGGTCAGTTTTGGAATTGAAAGAAAAGTTGGAATAGTGTGGGAAATACTGTCACTGCTACAGTTCATTCTCCTAATGCTGGTTCAGATTCCTATACAAAAAAACTAAAATTAATTTCTCTTACCTGCAAATCAGCAAGTATTTTTTTCCTCTGTACTCTACGGAGTGAACACTATCGATGGCGCCACATATAATTCGGTACATGTTTATGAGTAACCAAATACCCTAATTAACCAAATAGGGCTGTGTTTGGGTAGTTATGGCTGTATTCGGGTAACTAGAGCTGTTCGGGTAACTAGAGCTGTTCGGGTAACTAGAGCTGTTCGGGTAACTAGAGCTGTTCGGGTAACTAGAGCTGTTCGGGTAACTAGAGCTGTTCGGGTAACTAGAGCTGTTCGGGTAACTAGAGCTGCTCGGGTAACTAAGGCTGCTCGGGTAACTAGGGCTGCTCGGGTAACTAGGGCTGATTTCGGGTAATTAGGCGTGTATTTGGATAATTACTAATTATATCACGCGCCATGGCTGTTTGCTGTGACGTGCATATCACGTGACTGGGCTAGTCCAATCAGACGGCCAAACAGCCGTTTTTCTCGTTCGTCATTGGCTAACTCATGGTGACGTCACAGCAAACAGCCACTGCGCATGGTATAGGGCTATATTCGGATAATTAGTCCTTTAATTTTCATTACAGCGTTTACTAAGCAATCACTAAGTACGTAGGAAGGCAACATTTTTGAAGTATTTTTTTTATTTTTATTTTTTTACATAAGATCAGAAAATCACAATTTCAAGCCCTAGCCTCCTGTAGGCATGATCGGGTCAACTCTTAATTTATTTCCCTGGTGTTTTTACGGAGGAGGATTCCAGTTTTGCACTTCCAAACCCGACACTACATTTGATAAACTCGGCAGCTACAGTGTTTCGTTTTATAAACCTAAAAAATAGGCCTAAACGTAAGCCTAATATAAGCCTAAAAATAACATGAATAAACTACTCGATGGTATTCTCACCTTTTCAGTCCTCAAACTCTAACCTCCATCCACACCAAATTATCTTACACGTCACTCCGCCAAAAAAATGCAATCATTCAAAACCACTCTCCAGGTATTCATTCTGGAATGACACGTACAAACCGGTGGTGGAGGGAACAAAAAAAATAAAATAAACAAAACGACGCCATCTTTTTTGAGAGGCTAGTCGCTAGCTAGCATCGTTATCTTTCACAAGATGGTCAGCATCCTTGAGACATCCTCCCAACTGGACCACGCCCCAAGACTGAAATAATTTACGACCAAGCGTTCATCCTTTGGGCTATCTTTTGAGCAACAAATGAAAAACCAAGTGCGATGCGTTCTCGGATTTCCACAAGCATTCGTTAACATCTGCTTCAATCCCAAACCTATTTTCGCCAGCGACCGACCACTCGACCAAGTTCTCCCCCGTGGTTCCCATGCATCACTCACCCATTAAGAATACCTTTGACTGACTGCTCATTTGTTTCGGCGGGAAAAAGTGTTGGGAGGATGAGGTTGGTAGCTGGTTAGCAGCCTTCAAAACCGGCAAGACGTTGGAACAATCGAGGCCAGGCGAAAAGGGCTATTTGTAACCCAACCTAAACCAGTCTACTGCGTTAGTCAGTTTTCCTTCCAGGAAAGATTGTTTTTTGTTCTGGTGGGGCAATAAAATCAAAAAGAAACTGGAAGATTTGGAAAATATTCAAGAAATACCATTTTTTGTGACGACATTTTTCTCTAGTGCGGTGGTGTCTCGGAAAGGGCCTAAAGGTCTTAAAATGACAACAAAAAAAATCACTTAAAACGGACTTAAAAAGCTAAGAACGGGCAGAAAATGATGAATCCGGGCATTAAAAAAATGGCCCTCCACCACAGAAAAAATGTCCACGGAAACTCGCTGCTTAACTAACAAATTAATTTAATACACATAGTTAATTTTAACTACTGGAACAAATGCGATTCCTCCTCCACTGTGCCAGGACGGTGACCAATCCAGGATAAGGAAAGGGTAAAAAAAAAAACCAGTGCGTGTGCTTAATTGGATACTTTCGGGTATTATCGAATTGTTTTTATCGGGGAAATCGAGTAAGCTGGCAAAGATTTTACAACTATCGTATGTTAGCCTACGGTATACCAATACGTCAACATCATTATGTAAAATAATAAATAAAAATTTAAAATACCAAATTGATAAAATAGAAGAAAATAAACTGAGCCTTAATATTAAGCCTTTAACCATAGACAGGCCAACTGTTTAATTCTGGGGTAAGGTGGTTGGAGCTTTAAAAAAAAAAGAAACACATTAGGTTTCTATTTCGGGTTGGGCTTCATCAGGCTTCGATCTGGGTTTGAGGGTTTGTTTTACAGAGGTGAAAGACACGAGACACAAAAACGCCACCAGTTTTTTTCCATAAAATAATGCACTGCAGAAATGGTTCGAATTCACCACATCCGAATCTAACGTACCTATCATCTATCTCTCATTAATAATCGATTCATAGCGTGCCCAAATACACGAACCGCAAGCTGTGAACAGCGCTAAGCAGTTCAAACCTAGGCGACGTAGAGGGTTCCCGTAGGTGGCGCCTCCACCCCTAATTTTCTGGGTCAGGAGCGCTGTTGCATACTAATGAGCCTCCTCTTTCTTTATTATACATTCCGTAAGGGTGTGGGCGAAGCTTGCCGTTTAGGAAGGAGTGCTTTGGTGCTTTAGAACTTCTTTCTCTGTTGTGGAAGTATAACCCGGGGAGACAAAAGCCGGAGCCTTTTCAACCATCTCTTCTCACTCTAAGCATGCCTTCCAACCATCCATCTTTAGTTTTATGTTAATCCACTTTCAGGCTGAGTTAAGGACTCTTCTGAAGTAGATGGAAGACTTGGGATTTCAGGTTGTAAAGAGCGTAGGCGGGTGGTCGACCTGCCGCCTGCCGGATGGACTACGCCCAACAACAAAAATTAAAACAGGTGTTGGTATGTGCGTATATGGTCTAACCGTAACGTCAACGTTTAAGCCCACCGAGTGATGTTTATGGATAAGGTGCTTCCGTAATGCTGAGGCCACACAATTTTAGTAATAATTAACTTCATAATGAGACGTCTTCTTGATGAGAAGCGGTTTCCATGGTGGGATTTTGCTTGCAGCATTACACGTGGTACGAAACGCGAGTATGGTCAATGGCAACAATGGTCTTGATGCATCAACGCACGAGTTATGGAGAACACTGAAGGGAAGTGACCGCATGGAACTTAATTCCATAAAAATTCATTAGAGTAATCGGCTTCTAGAGCCTTTTAGAGTAACTGTCAAAACTGCTACACATCTCTTCAATTCACATTTCCCGGACTTTTCCCCGCCAATTTTGATGTTGTGCTACATCAATTTTGACATTCATGCCCATAGGTCCAACTTATGTGTTCTGAAATTTTCAAATCAAAAGTGCGACTTTTTTTGTCAACCTCCTGACAGAGCTCTTACAATCTAAGCAACTTTTATCAAAAGAAAATTTTAATATCGTGTTCCGCTGGGGAAGGGGTTTACATGAATTCTGGTTATCAGGATGTGTGGGTGGGACTTGGCCTACTATAACCAGAAAGCACTTCGAGTTGTTCCTTTACGGAAAGTCTTAATTTTGCAAGTTTCATTTGCACTCGTGCTCGTGTAGAGTATTGCATGTAAAAGATCCTAGGTGTATTTCCTAGCAAGTAATCGTCTTTCTCTTCCCGAGATAATCTTAGCAGTCGAAAACGATGTTAATTGACAACTTTCCATTTTTGTTTTTTTTTACTTTCGCAAAAGTTGGTTGCAATACGGAGGAATTTTGCTAGCAATGATGGTCACAATGATACGGAACCAGGTAACTGCGATACGTGGCCATTTTTAAGTAATCTTGCCGCAATAGGGAGACCTTTCTCATAACCACTATAAAATCACCCAGGTAGAAAATAGCTATATGGATTCGTGAGTGAAGAGTGCACGTGTGAAACAATCGAGATATTAACGCCATCCCTATCCAGTCATTGACTGTAGTTAGAACTAAGGCGGTTTCTGATCGTCGTTGAATTCGTTAATCGTCTCTAATAGTTTAGCAAAAAGCACAAATACGACTCAAAAAAGGCACAGAGCAGACGATTCCACAAGAAGCCCACTTGAGTTCAACAATGATATGATCTAATTACTTATTTCCGATAAAAAAAAATAGACGAAATCAAAAAATAAAAAGCCTAGCGACTTCGATAATTTTGGAGGAGTGTATGATATAAACGTGCTAGGTAAAAAAAGCCATGGGAAAAGAGGCCTGGAAAAATAGCCTTACGGGGGAAAATGCGGGAGGAAAAAAAAAAAAACCCGGGAGGAAACAAGTAGTTTTGTCAATATTTTTGCTTCTTTTTGTTATAGGTTAGGTCAGTTGCCTTAGCTCGAATTTTACCGGCAGGCAAAGTTTCACCAGGAAACGTACTTTTCTACTGCTTTTTTTCCTTCGGCAGTTTAAGGATTTTTTCCACAGCTTATTTTTCCTCGATTCGGGTGATGAACTTGACCCAGTTTTTTTTCCCTTACGTTTATGAAATTTTATGGATTGGTGATAAAGCTGGCTATCGCTTCTACAAAAGCACGTGCGATTCTTACATGGAAGCTAACCAACACCGCACTCACCAAACGTACATCTGCTTTATGTTAATCCAAGGTTAAAAAACCGACCAATACGCTTGTATGGAGATTACAGGAGTAGGCGGGTGGTCTGACGTTAGGACTACGCCCCGACATCCATATATACTCAACAACTCTGAATCCCACAAGTTGAGGACTCACCCTTTGGACTGCAGGGGGGCGTGTGATAAATGGGCGGCTTGAGAGATACGGGGGACGATTCATCAAAGAAACGGAAATGAGACATTCCTCAGACCCCTTCAACCAGCTTTTCACACGAGGGACAAAAAAAAATGGTGTCCTCTTCTTTCAGACGCTATAGCTATAGCGATGGGTTTCACCGTGTTAACGCTAACCCCAATCCGCGTTCACTTTCATGTTGAGATGAGTGCAACTACATAGCACCCTTTACAGTCATAGCGGCGGTGAGAACGATGATCTCAGTTAGCCAAATGATTTTCGTTGTGTCAATTTACAGGTGGCTACGCAGGAATCGATCAGCAGAAAACGGGACACCTTGAATAATGTCGACCTAGAACGTCGACGATAGGCTGTTTGGGGAATCTCCGAATCGAGATAAAAATGGTGCAGGAACTACTCGAGTTTCGCCGAAAATTAAGCGCATGCCCCTAAAAATTCGGCGAAATGGGAATTCCCGTTTCACCGAAATTTCCTTTTCCAAATTCGGCCGAACGTTTCACATCAGCCATTTCGACTAATTCCTTCATGCAGGACTGATTTTAATAGGAAAAGCGGCTAACCATTTTAAAGGGCAATTACATCCATTTTGACACGCATGTTTAACTTTTGGACGTTACTTACGTCCGATATAACAATTTAATTACTGCATTACCAAAACACGACACGGAGATCGCCATTGTTTTGCTGGAACGCTCAGAAATTAATGCCGACAGATGTCACTTTTCGATTTCGACACGCAGCCGATTGAGATAACTGTATTGACTGTGAGGAGCTCAAGCGTCTGACGGCCTTAGCTGGCC
>JAHWFP010159170.1:4850-17598 GCA_023313725.1 Lithobius niger | reverse complement strand
GGCTGCGAGTCGAAATCGAAGAGATCCGTCTGTCGGCATTAATTTCTACGCGTTCCAGCAAAACAATGGCGACCTCCGTGTCGTGTTTTGGTGATGCAGTAATTAAATTGTTATATCGGACGTAAGTAACGTATTCTTACCGCAATTCTTGTGTTTAGTTATTGTGTAAGTGATCCAAAAGTCAAACATGCATGTCAAAATGAATGTAATTGCCCTTTAATTGTTTTACGAATATTTTTTCTTCGGCAAAAGGAGAATTCCCATTTCGCCGAATTTGACGCAGGGCTTAAAAGTAAATTTTCAACAAAACGACAAACATTTTCGGCGAAACGGGTAGCCTACTCTAAGCTAAAGAATTTGACTGGCTAAGAGTTAAAAGTACGAAAATTCTACCTCACTCGCCCATATTTCCGTAATTTTTTTGGTATTTTTTTTTTTAAAACTAAGTTTGTTTATAGGCCCTGTTATATGTTACACATTCATAGGAAATTTTATAAAATCCATGATGCCCTGATACCCTTTTTTTACGATGCGATCAGATACCGATACTGGTAGATTACTGGCAGTCCCAATACCCAATGGTGAACTGGTCGTTTTTTTGTTGTTTTTTTTTTAATTCTAAAATACAAACACTGAATTACGAAATAATTACCCAAGTCTACCAAAGTTGTAAATGAAATACTTGTTTCAAGCAAAGATTTAAAAAAAAAAAAAAGGAAATAAAAACAAAGCTCAGACCATTATTCGTCATCACTTGTTTTTATTTACTTTTTTTTTAGTATCTCGTTCTTATGAACGTTGAATATGCCGTTTTACAGAATGTTAGTAAAATACGTGCTTGGTATTGCAAACCTACTTATATAGTTGATACTTTTTCTCAATTCTAGAGCAAAAATCGTTTGTTAGTCAATCAAAAAAAAAATACTAATATCTTCAGTATTTTTGGGCCGCCATAACACCAATTTACCGAAGTGGTTTTTTTTTTTCGTTCACTGTCCAGTAGAGTATTTATTTTCAGCTTATGACTCTAGCTCTAGCCCATTGGGCAAGATTTCTTACTTGGCTCTTGTCCGTGCTAGTATGCCCCGCCGGTGTCCCGGTTTGCCGAAAATTAAGCCCTTATTAAATTATAATTCCGCAAAAGGGGAATTCCCGTTTCGTCGAATCCCGTTTTGCCGGATCAAAATATTCTTTAAAAATTTAACATTGGAGAAGTTAAAGATGCGTTCCTAACTGGAAGGAATGTACTGCTAATTGCCGTTTCTGATAGCCGCAGCGAGAGCCGCAGCACGAGCAAAGCACGTTTCGCAAAACGGGATTCGGTGAAAAGGAAGAAATTCCCGTTTCGTCGAAAATTACAACACTGATTAAAATTCGGCGAAACAGTCGAAAACCCCCCTGCCGATGCCTGTAGTTTTTGTGTGTGTGAAAAATGAGAAATGTTGGCTTTACCAGCTTGATTTAGGATTGACAGGACGATGCTTATGAAAAAAAAAGTACATTCCTCTCATTTCGTTAATAAATTAATTGCTCTGTTAGTGTATTCTGTGAGACTTATTTTTGGTTTTCGTTAAATAACCAATGTTATGCGGACCTTACTGGATACAGGGTGTGCTAATCAGGGACGATCTTAAAGGACTTGCTAGCTGGTTCTGGTCTGTGACTTCTCTTTCAGCGATGTAGGAGTAAGTGGGCAAAGGGGATCAAGTCCTGGCTCACTTGATAAACGGGTTTGATGCTTGATGTGATGAACGAACTTGGGAGAGTAACGCCAATTCTCGGCTTCCCACAAACCGGCCACAAAAGTGTTTTCATTGACCAGGCAGTTCAACAGGAAGATTAGAGATTTAACGGGGTGACGAGGGAGGGAAAAGATCTGACGATTTTTCCCACTTTTTTCTTCACAGCTGAAGAAAGCGAAATCGAAATTTTGTACGGTAATGGAAAATCGAAAGTAAAAATGTAAAATTACGGTACACTAGAAATTAACGACACGGTATGAACAAGAGAAAAGACAATAGAGCAGAGACATTTGTCGCCATATTGGCACTAGTATGGGTTTTGGAGGGCATAACTACAAGGTGCACTACATAAAAATGGAGGGAAAAACAACGGAAGAGCGGATTTCTTAGGCTTAAAATAACGTTGTTTTCTCCAACAACAAAAATCGCGCGTTTTAGGTCTAATAAATCACTCTCCACAGCATCGGCTTCAGTATGACGCCCTTCTGTTTCTCTCTGCAGTGCCCCTTGCAGCTAACCCATTAAGGCTCCAGGATAGAGTTATATACAATAATACTACGTTGTGTCACTGCTTTATACAGGAAAAAGCGCGATAAGATACAATCACTGACGAAATAAAATCAATGTATTACGAATTACTGTTTGACACCATAAGCGAGCGAGGACTAATACATTATCGCCGGCAATGCCACATGAAAAACGGCTCGTGAGTAGCTCTTCTGCAATCCGATTATGAAAGCTACCGATGGGTGCATGACGTCATTAGACAGGTCTCAGGGCTCGAAATGTCCAGAAAAAAGTGTGTAGCATAATAGCGATGCAAAATGAAAATTTGCGTAGCAATCGCAAAATAATGGTTAGCAGTTTTCAGGAAGCATAATTATTTTTCTTGGCAGGCAAAAGGGCTTTTTTGCTTTAATTGATGGTTCAGTTAGAACAAGAGAAAGTGGTTGTGTGACGTATAAATTCCATCATTTTTTTTAATACCTAAATATTCTGATGCTGTATGTTACAAATGTGTATCGTTCAATTTCATTGTTTGCACGTGGTATAAAAATAACGTAACTTCTGTAGGGATTAGAATTAAGAATTTTACGGAACACAATGAATGTTCTATTGTAAATGGGCTACGCCTACTGCAAAAGGATTTTTTAACGTAGTTATAAAGTTTTTTCGCCATGATATTGCGTATTTAAACTGCTACGCAAATTTCAATTTTGTATCGCTTATGTCAAAAATTGTGGTGCAAACTGCGATGCGATACCGCTCATTTCGAGCCCTGGGTCTCACGTATTAGTGCTCCAGTGGTATAAGTCGGTAAAACAAATCGGGACATGACGTTGGACCAAATTTCAGGACACTTTCAGGACATTTATTCGAATTTTCAACAACAACAAAAATGTTAGCTGAACACAGTACATCGGGCAAGGGAGAGGGTCGGTCGTTTTTCATTCCCTCGCACCAAACGCCGTATTTTGAAACACTAACATTGAGTACCGTAGTGTCTTTTGTGAAGCCAGTCCTTATTGAACTTAGAATCTCTTGTCATTCATTATTCATTCAAGTTTTAGTTCGTTACAAGAAACTTTAAAGCAACATACCGCCTGCCTTATAACCTTCCGCCTGCCTCACAACACCCACGCGACGATCACCTCCGGGTATTTACCACAGCTAAGGTCAACCGAGACGGTAGCTTCGTTCCTCGCAGCGAAAAACGTAGTCATTGTCTCAGTTGGCATTGCGCCTAATAGTCCAGCCAGCGTGAACCCATTGATTGTGTCGTCACAAACCGGAATGATTCTCGTATTTTAAAATCACAATTTATAGTTTTCTAGTCTAGTGTCTTATAATTTTGCTTCGGCGATCTATTGGAATAATAAATTTTAATTTTTACTGCATTAGTGTATTAGATTTTAGATCTCGTGGTAATTATTAGAAAATTAGTAGATGTACACACAGAGATGAAACGTCATGATTATTGTACGCGCGCAATGCAACATTTAGTGACGGATCGTTAGTAAATAAAGTTCCATTATATTCAACAGAAAATCTCCTAGACGCCACATTTAAAAAAGGATTTTTAGCAAGGGAAAGACTAACGGTAAGGAAATAGACCTTCGGGGCCGTACTTGATGTGGAGTATCGAGAAAAATAGCGCTGGGAGGTATATCCGTTTAACATGTAGTACCATTGTAAAATGTAGGCTACCATACAGTTCAGTGGGATCCACCACTCAAAAGATGTACGCCTAACGGTAGCGGTAACCACGTGACGGGCGGCTATGAGGGCGCCCGTGCACTGAGCGGCCAAGTCGCGCGGCCAGTGGTCGTGGCGCCCAAAAAGCACGGCGACGTGCCGCGTGGCCACGTCCGTTTTTTATTGATAATTCTCTATCACGTGGTGAAAAATGAATGTGGAGCAAGTACGGTCGCCCTGTGGCCGCCCGGGATCCCAGTGGCAGCGGCGACAGGCTGACCGCTGCGGCCAAGTGCGCGTTGCTGCATATACCGTAAGCATTCTCGTTGGCCACATAGACCTGGCCGCGCGGCTTGGTCGCTGTGTGCGCGGGGGCCCTGACGTTAGTGGTGGCTGATTGCAAGCACGTTGCTTGGCAACTGGAAAGATCCATACCGAATTTCATGAAAGATATGGTGCTGCACGTTATCGTACATCACCGCATTTGTTATTCCGGTGCCTGTACAAAAATGAACGCTTAGATAACAAACCCTTTTTTTTTTTAAATGCGATTAATTTTAGAATTTCGATAAGTTTGAAAAATTTCAAGACATCATGTGAAAAATAAGGACATTTCAAGACAAAATTTAAAAAAATCAGGAATTTCAGGACAACTTCTACAATCTACAGCTACTGTCCTTAGATCGGTTTCAAGCTAGTAAACTAGAATAGCTTGGCTTCTAGAAAGCATAAACTTTGACCAGTTTCACGTTATATTAAACCACACCAAACACAGCGTTGGTACCACTCCAGCAAAATCAACATCCAGTATCTTCTTGGAACTGAAAGTTGAAATTTCACAAAAGCCAAAGACCACAAACCGTAAAAAGCAGAACCACAAAGCATAAAAACGAAGTAATCCAACTAAATTAGCTAATCTAAACCAGGGATCAGAGTCATAGGGTGAAAAGAGAGGAAAGGTAAGCAAGGAGGTTAATTTGTAGGTTTTTGGGTGTTTAAATGTATTTTTAGGTGGTTGCACGTCAAAAATAAAGAGGATTTATGCCTATTTATTTCAAATAAGGAGGTAATGATCAGCCTACAAGAGGAAGAATCTCATCACAGAATCTCATCACAGAATCTCATCAACGAGGTAGCATTTTTTGCACCAAACTCTTGTTTTAAAAAAATAAATTGTACTATGATCCATATTTTACATATAAACTATACAAATAGTGTACATGAAGTCACACATACATACATTTTGAACATGTGTGTGTGCATGAAAACAAATAATAATTAGTTATAGCTCTTGCATATTTGGTAGATTAAGGATTTTAAGAACCAACCAGTTTATTATTTTTTTTTTTTTTGAGGTTTTAGGACTTGAATTCACGGCCTAACAAATGCAAAAATGAAAAATCAAGATATGTAAGGTTTTCATATACGACAAGAATCCTGCAAACAACAAAAGCGAGCATTTTTTGTTTACCAATAAAGTTTGATTTTAAAATACGATTTTCACCCAGAGGCAAGTTTTGGGGAAATCAATCCCCAAATTTAATTTTTTCCAAAAGCCGTCTGAAGAGGGAAAAAAGAAAAGAAAAGATAGTTTGATTTTGAAACCTGTGTGCAGCAAACACAGAATAGAAGAGGAAGACTAATATTAAATATTTACAGTCTCTGTCAAACTGAGGCTGTAAGTTACTGCAGAGAATTTGATCTCGAAACTATTGCAAAATCGACCAGTTTTCTTCGATTTGAAATGGCGTAAGCCGCTTTCTCCCTTCCCCGCTCCACCCAACCAACTTCTTCAAGTTCTTCAGTTCAAATAACTCTTCGGAGATTTAATTTCGAGCAGAATGCAAAACAAAATAATGAAAACGAATCCATACTAAAAATAACAACGTGTGGCTTCCGTTTGAATATCGGATTTCCAAAGCTTTTGCTTCCCAAAATTGATTGCATTAAACGAACATATAAATGAAGTTGCAATTAAGAAGACCTACACATGTAGGGCCTACGCAAATCCCATCACAGCATCCAGAGATGTAGAAGTAGATGACATGTTACAGGAAGACAAACATGAGGACACAAAGTCATTTACGTCTGGTTGGTAAACCGCACACCAGTTAAAATTCCGGTGAATCAAAAAGGAAGACTCAACACAAATATTTGAGTTAAGGCCTCAAATCTCTGTCCTAGTTTCCTTAAATGGATTGCGGCCTGACCCAGGTCTAAATCCCGGATAGGCCCTCAAGTATAATGATGGCAGATCAGAAATGAAAGACTCGACACAAATATTTTGGTTACGGTTCCAAATCTCCCTCCTCGTTTCCATTTTTTCAGTACAGGATGGCAGCCAACACCCGGGTTCAAATCCCGAACCGGCCCCCAAGTGTAATGACGATGGATCAGAAATGAAAGACTCAACACAAATGTTGGATTACGGCCTCAAATCTCACTCTAGTGTCCTTTTGTCAGTCTGGATGGTGGCAACACCTGGGTTCACCTGACAGGCCCCCAAGTGTAATGATGGTAAGTGTGATCAGAGATGAAAGACTAACACAAATATTGGGTTAAGGAACCAAAATCTCGTTCCTAGTTTTCTTTTCAGTGTGGATGACAGCCACACCCAGGTACCCAAGTGTAATTAAGGCTGCACCGATACCGATACTGGATCGGATCGGTTGCCGAGATTTCCGGTATCGGATCGGTATCGGCAACTGTCGCGAAAATAACGATAACTCTGGAACCGTTCGAGATTACGACATGCGGTTCGCGGCGTTTTGCTCAGAAAATCACCTAGTATCTTCCTAGCTAGATTTTAACTGTGAATCACTATTTAACGTTTTTCTATTTTAATAACTATTGGACTTTGCAGAAAATTACACCATTGATGAAAAACTGGAGATACAGTTTTGGATGTCGGTACCAGTATTGGCAAAATTGGTTAAAACCGGATCGATAAGTTGGTATCGGTGCAGCCTTAGTAATGATGGCAGATCGGAAGTGAAAGAATCAAAATATTTGGTTTTAATGAACCTAGGCCAGGCTGATACTTTCGAAATTAACTCCAAACAATAGGTAACACCTTTATGCCCATTCTTCTCCTTCATTTTTTTCTACTCCCCAAGAAAGTTAATAAGATAATAATACCACCTCTTCAGCTAACAAGAATTCACTTCCGGTATCGTCAGTCAAATCCGAATTAAGGCTAAATGAAATATAACTATTAAATAAATATTATAAACTATTAATATTTTCGTAAGATAATTTCTACCATCAGACTTTTTACACGCAACCACCCCCCTCCCCCCCCCCCCGAAAGAGTGCTTAGACCGGAAATGGGGGTGGGGTAGGGGGCAGTGAAACTGGCTAGAGTTCAGTATAGCCGAACATCCCCATATATCAGCCAGAAATCGCTCCCCAAACGCATTCTTGAGGCCACTTGTCAAATCATCTGCTGTACCTCATGATGCATCCAGACACTAGCGTGACAAATCAGTGGTCTATCTAGAGAATAATGTGGGGAAAGCTAGGACGGAAGTTAACCATTTGTAGTCATACGGGAGTCGTTAGTGTCCTTTTACTACCCAAACCACCCAACCTTGTCCCTCTTTACAACCCCTAAATTCAAACCAAAGTTCCCATCCCATTGGAGCAAAGAACGCATACGACAGCGCCACCACACTGCAGGGCGCCACATGGCCAACACTGATCTGTCATCAGACGCTCATTAGACAGTTGAAGGCAACAAAGGGACAGGACTGGCGCGGCACATGGGGGCCATATGGAGTCATGGACACACTGTGGGGAGGGGGAGCGATCAACCCCCAACCCCCATCCTCTCCCAAGCGCTTCTTCTCCACAGTTTTATATCCCAGAACCTCAAGAGGGTGGGTGTTTCCTTTCGTGGACATGAAGCGGGCACCGATCAAGTTTCTGGTCTAGGCTGCATATACAGTTCTATGGTTTACAATAGAACCGCGTATGCGGACCACTGATCTTATCGTAGCGATTCGTGGAACTGTAGCTATTGTTAGCGGGCTGCATATTTATATCTAGACGGTTTGTTATGGAAAGTTGGTCGGAGTTTATTGTAGTGTGACCGCATGATGTACGGAGCTAGAGTACAGACAGTGTATTGTCTGCTGAACTGTTGTTACAACGACGCCAGCTGTCTAGTGTTGGTGTAATCATGAAACTTAAAGGTCCGTGCAACCTGTAATATATACGCGAGTATAATGTAAAAACTGGTCCGGCAGTTTCTAAAACTAACTTAAAAATGATATCTTCCCGTTTTCAAAATGATATCATTTTTAAGTTTTCAGAAGAACTAGTTATTAACCCGCGTCGTTCCCGCGTAATTTTTATACGCTTTTTGCCGTCTTATACTAAATAGAATATTATTTGCTCTTCGGTGAATAACTAATGGACAGACTATGCTTCAGGACAGAATATTATTGGGCAGGCTTGAGGTAGTGCCTTTCCGCTGCCAGTCCCCCCCCCCCCCAAAAAAAAAAAAACAACAACCAATACTGCTGCGAAACTTAGAGGATTCCTGGGAGCAAGTTTTACGGGGTTGAGTCCTTGCTGCTGCCTTGTGAATGGTCGTGGAAAAAAAAACCTGTTCTATACAGAAGCCTGTAGGCTGTGCGATCACCACCACAATCGCTGTTATATTATCGTTTTCTGTTGAAGATTTAGTATTGACAAACATAATAGCCTACCAAAGTATGCTGGACGTGCGTTACTAAATGAAAAACGTAAAAAAAAATCTAAGCATTAAATTAGCACTTTTTTTATCGCTTTTTTTGTGTGTGGCCCATTCTGTCAACTAATACTAACAAGATAACTACTCGAGCGAAGCGAGACGACGCCCGTGGATCGAGCGATATGACCAGTAGTAGCAAATTATTAACTAAATACAGATGCAAACCTATTTCTATAGCCTTTTGGACTTTATCTGACTGCCTGAACGTGGAGCTGAGACCAGGGAATTGAAACCTTATACCACTCATCCAGTATCAGCTTGCTTACCAATTTTGCCATAGTTAATAAAAATAAATTCAATAAAAAGTCTGTATAATACACAAATTAAGTGCCACACACACGCACAAAAATTAAACATTTAAACACAAACTGCGTTCACTTTCTAACCTTGTTCCCTGGAATTGAATTTCAAATTATAGTTCGTTGCTTTCGAGTGAACTCTAATCCGTTTTTATTTGTGTACCTTCACAAATGTGATTATTATGGGGATATAGTACGAGCTCTTAATGTTTTTTTTGTTGTTTTTTTTTTATAAATGGTGAAGCCCTAGCCCTTTTTTGCTCACTTAACAGTATCCCGAGTTTGAAACGGGACTCATTCCCCGATTGAACACCACCCCCAAAATAGAGGTACATCACTCTCGACAATTATTCTGCGCAACCTTAAAAGCGCCATACATTTTTAACAGTGGCTATTACAATATTTAAGTCGAGCAGTGCAAGCGCCTCAACCTCTTGCATAACTTAATCTCTTAAGTAGTTTTGCCGCCTGCCGACACAGTCGCCCTCCCACGGCGATAATGAACACTTGGGCAAACTTGGCAGCCCGAGGCTTAAGGTAAAACTTGAAGGGACGGAACTTCACAATCAAAGTCGTTGTAGTTACATTAACACCTAAACAGGTCCACAGAGAAATCTGGCCGCGAGCGAAAATCATTAAACTATTATGAGCGAATTATAGTGTGACTAATCGATTTTTAAAGGAATGGAATAATAATATTTGAAAGAAAGAAAAAAACATGACAAGCGTATAATAGCTGTGATCACTGATAGCGGAAGGCGATTAATAAATAAACACATAAATAAACGAACGGGCAAAATTTAGCGTGCGGGCAATTTTGCAACGCAAATGTGTGGCCTATTCTAATATGCATCGTGTAGCTCCTATCTTGATTAAACCGATGTTGTACAGCACTTCAATCTGCATCCAATTGAAACTGTAACGGGTGCTTTGGGATTATAGGAGTTTTGATAAACGATGGATTACTAATCAGTTTCGGGAACGTACTTAACGAATTTATGATTCTAATACTGATTGAATTCCCAAATTCTGCTTAAACCAGTGGCATTTTGAAGTGGGGGCAGTGGGAAGGAGCGTACCTCATACATTTAAGCTTAAAGAGGGATGGCCACCAAATGAAGATTTTAAGCGAGATAACTGGCACGAATATTATAATCAATACACAAAACCGGAGCGAAGCGATTTCAAAACAAAAACTGTTGTTGCGTCGGAGACATCGTTATGGCTCATCTTGTTTTTTTTTGTCCATTTGCTTTCGTAGTGCGTCGCTGGATGACGTTGACGGCAGTTGTGGCGAGCGATTTTCTGACTTTGGTTTTCCGCTTGGGGCCGATGTCCTTTTCGCACTCTGGAAACTACTGGTGAGCAAACAACATGCCCCTTTTTAAAATGTTCTTTCTTAAAAACCACCTCTGGGTGTAACGTCATCAATGTACAAAATCTGGTGTTAGTTGATGCGGTGGTTAGTTTGTGATGCGGATACAATGGTTGCATAGGAATGGATTTGGCCTTCAGCCTTGCTTCATTCCAAAAATCGTACAGATGTAAAGAAAGCAACGGCACATCTGCTAAAGTCATGCACTAACAACAGCCACGCCTCAGCAAGTCTTTGTTCCGGACATATTTCATAAGACGTGCCGCGACTGGGATTAGAACCAATGAACTCAGGATATGGCATAACATCCCTTTCATCCCCTTTCATCCGAGTATTCTCCAAGACCTAGCTAGTTCCACTCCCATTTATGAAACGTAGGTAGTGATTTCACATGGTATACTCCGGTTGTGGCTGGCCGAGGCCGGTTTTCGAAGGGCCAGCACAGTTTGATTTCAGACAGTCAAAACTTTTACCATTATCATATCACATCTTACCATCTCAACCAGGATAGAGGAAGGATTGAAATATGGAAGAATGGTGTAAACCACACTCACCGACTAATCGAGCGACTTATTGACTTTGCTAATATTTGCACATGCCTATACCATATACATTTCCATTATTGCCCATCGTTCTTGTTATGGACCTACAGCATTGAGGGTTGAGGCGGGGGTGTAGTTGTAGAAGCTGATTCCAGAAAAGTGTATTGCTTTAGCCAAACTGTAAATCCAACACTATTCCAGTGAATTCTAGCTATTGTGTTTCGGACTGGTAAAAACAAGAACGATGATTTTTCTTGCTGTTTTGACGACGGCCAAACATTAGAGGGCTACACACCCTGGCTGCTCCGTTAAAATCGTCCCCCTTTCTCTTCAGACCAGTTCCCCACGTTTGTCCACACGAACAGCCACAAAATCTACCCAACCCCTTTACATGGTTTCGGCAAAGTTGGTGAGAGGTTACGGTCGTGAGTAATACATCATTATTTTTTTTCTTCTTCCTCAACTCCCACAATCGAACTGTACAATTCTTGTAAAATTTAAACTTGTCAGCTTTCGGTCGTTGAGGACGTTTAGCGTGCCCCAGGGTCACGTACAGTTACAGCGACATTTACCATCACCACACATCATTTTTTCCCACCAAGCAGTTTCGCACCTTGCCATATCAAGACATCTCTTTTCACACCGGTTCCCGCATGTTCGTCGAGTATGGTCAACATACAACCAACCAACCAACCACAAAACCAACACAACTCCTTTATAGTCCTATCTGCTTTTGGCAACCGCAGTCAGAGGTTACAGTCATGACTAATACATCATATTTTTTCTTCTCTTCACTCTCCTGCTGTTCCGCCATCATGTTAGTAGTTCTTATCGCTCTCATGGGTTGGACATAAGAAGGCCACTTGTCCCCACGCACGTACAAGCACAAACATCATTGTAGGTTGTGTTTTTTTTTCTCTAGGCCTTTCTTTTTTTAATCCTCTATTATGCCAGGACTCCCAGGGGGTGTTTATGGTTTTCTCCATTGCCACCTGAGATTATTTGCGCTACAACAGTCTATAACTCGTCTGGGGAATGCCAGGCTTGCGACGTTTTTACGATTGTTCTTCCCGAAAAGAACCCCCTGGGTTGTAGGGACATGGTGTAGCGACTAATTGGCCCCAGCTACAAACGGGCAGGGCAATAAGACGACGACGACGGCGGCGGAGGAGGACGCCAAGACTTTTCTCATTTCAAGAACAAAAAAAGGGGACAAGGAAAACCCGAAAAGAACCTTCCTCGACATCCGAGAAGTCTCCCGGCTGTATCAACAACTCTTAAATCCCCGCTTGCTTCCGTAATTCGGTGTCATCCCTCTTCTTTCCTTGGCCTCAAAAAACTTCGGCATTGCCTCCCAAAAAAATTGTTGTTTGGAACTGAGCAGTGACTTTGCGAACTGAAGACGTTTTTCTGACCGGGTAACTTTCCCATTCAAGTCGCAGGTGCACGAGTCTCAATTGGACATGCCGTTCAAAGTTTTTTTTTCTCTTCAAGTTTTTACTGTAATGAAAGTTCCAATGCGTCTTTTTTGGGTTCAGGTTGGTATCTTAAAGATGGTTGAAGGGAATGGAGAATGCGAAGACGTAAGATCGGTTGATAGTTGTCGCTATACTTGCCGCTTGAGGAAATGAACTTAATTGAGGACCCTCCAAGACAGTCTGAATTTTTTTTTTAATGGAGGTTTGTAAGCAGAAGTAGGCTGTTGGGCCTACTTTTCGTTACCACACAGAACGTATAATAGCCACGCTTGGCTGAAATCAGAATAAATAGCCACGCCTGGCCTAAATATGCCGAGAAATCTGTCCCAATACTGAAGAGCCACACCTTACATATGAAAT
>JAHWFP010159169.1:13579-25663 GCA_023313725.1 Lithobius niger | reverse complement strand
CCCCCCTCCCCCAATGAAGAGTGAAGAGAAGAAAGCAGTGGGGTGCATGGGTGGGCATTAAACCAACTTTTACAGTGTTCCCCCCCCCCCTCCACCGGAAGTTTTTAAAGGTTTTATGTCTGCCAAGATGGCAAAAACGAGGCTGCGTTAAAGGAAACTGAAGCATTTCCCCAGGCCCCTATTTAATTCTTACCAACAAAGCCTCAATTTTCCCGCTCCCCTACAAAACTTGATAAATAGTCTATATATCACTGAATATTTCGCCTTGATGCTATGGTAACAATGTTTCACTAGTGTGACTGTCACATATTGCCTTTCATGGTTCTCATAAGCGTACAAACCACAAGTCGATGCGGGCGAGCGGCTTGTAATTTTTATATTTTTAACCTCTGAAAGTGTGATGAGGTGCGGTCATATTTTATTCGTGGGAGGGGGGGGGGGGGGGGGGGGGGGGGGGGGGGGGGGTATTTATATTTTCTTCTTTTGTGGATCTTCCCTAAAAATGCCACAAAACAATGTGCAAGACGCGTATTTTGAAACGTTTTTTCGCAGGCATGAACCATGACCGAATTAACCAAGGTTTTAGGTTTTACCTAGAACCAGACATCGACCATAAAATAATGCATGCTAAAAAATTATTCCAATCACAAAATCAGTTCAGTTTTGTATATTTGCGTTAATAAACTACAAAATATGTTCCTTTCTTGCAGTCCTACAAAAATGAAGAACACTAACACTTGGGGATGTACAACACATATAGGCACTGGACAGTTAGGCACCAGACACATAGGCACCCTAATTTAGGCACTGGACAAATAGGCATTCGGACAAATAGCCACCCGGACAAATAGGCATCCTGAAGTATAGACACTGAACAAATAGGCACCGAGTTTTTTTCTTTTCTTTTTTCATTGGGTTGAATTGCCCTCAAATTCTGTAGTTTGTTTTAAATCTGGGGCACTTATTCGTGTAGCACCGTGTTGAGGGGAGAGGGAATTTTTGTATTTTCTTTTGAAATTTTGTGCGGTGACTTAATGTTCCAAATTACGCTGCATCGCTCGTGCTACCGCACTCGCTGCGGCTAACATAACATCAGAGATGCTAGTGTAATCAAGATGCCAACAAATCGTTAGCAGTTTTGAACGCTACGACCTAAGAACATTTTATAGCAAACTTTCTTTCTCCCCTCACCCCCCAATTTGAAGGCAATCCATCCCAATTGAAAAAAAAATTTTCAACTTGGTGTCTATTTGTCCGGTGTCTATATGTCCGGGTGCAATTTGTCCCAGTGTCTATTTGTCCGGTGTCTATATGTCCGGGTGCCTACTTGTCCAGGTGCCATTTGTCCCAGTGCCTATTTGTCCAGTGCCTAAGTGTTCGCGTACCAAGCGGACATGTTGTTACTGGGCAGCAGTGCCGTAGCAAGGTTATGTTAACTGGGGGGGGGGGGGGCCCAAAGTTGATTTTGGTGCCCCCGTCTACAGTGACGCAGCCAGAAACAAATTGTGAGAGGGGGCCGAACATAGCCAGCAAGGGGGTCTGGGAGAGCGCTGTAAGTTCCCCCAGCGGGGTCCGGGGGGGGGGGGGAGCCCCGGAAGCTGAAGCATTTTACTGTTCATCACTGCCTTATCTGGCTTCTGAAGGGTACTGTTTTTACATACTCTTGAGAAATTTATTTAGCAATACGATGCGTTCATGTTAATGTTCAAGAAAAATCTTCTTTCATCCTTTTTTTTGGGGGGATGGTTTTGGGCACCAGATTCATGCTTTCTTTTCATTATGACAGCAACCTTACCGTGGCACGGTTAAGGGATATGAAATCGCGCTTTTTCAGAGGGGCATGTGGTAGTGGGGACCCAAGATGATGACCTTCACCCAGACGCCTTTGGTTGGCCCATGAGGAATCAGCCATGGTGTTGACGACTGATGCTCTTTGTAATGCAGGAAACTACCCAATGAGGGTGGAAGAGCCCGGGAATAGCTTAAACCACTAACTGCGCTGATTATATATATAATCGTAAAATAAGCTGCAATTTATTTTGACCAGTCAGTGGTATTTAAAATTATTGTCAAAATAATTTCAATTTTTGAAATTAGGTTGAGCTTCAATTTTGAAAGTAATACATGATCTGTTGAAATTTGAATTATTATTTCTTTATATTAAAGATTAGGTAAACGATTTTGCTGCCCCCTCTGCTGGTGACTGGGGGGGGGGGGCGGTGGCCCCCGGCAGCTACGGCCCTGCTGGGCAGTCTTTGCGTGAACAGTAGCCTATCGTGAGTCTACCGCCAACATAGTGCAGGAAAACAGGCTGTTGTTAGCTATAGACCGGCATGTAAAAAAAAAAACCATTTTTCGCAATTTGAGGCACGCGGATTTTTTATATATTTTTTTTATTTATTTAACTAGGCCTACAAAAGGAGTGACGCGGCCTGTAATTATTGATGCGGGCGCTGATGAGAGCCAACCTTATTTTTTCGTGGCCTAATTTATGCGGATCCTATTCTATGACTCAGCATGTCAGTTTAATAGAGCTGCTTGTCGCCGGACATTCGCTGTTATGACTATAGAAGGTAAACGTACATCCCGTTTACCGCGGCTTTTTTGAAATTACAGCATTATAATTCTAGTGGATTGCAAGTATCATAAAACAGACGAATTACTTAAAGGAAGAAAATCTTATCTGAGAGAAAATCAGACCCAAATCACCAGCCATATATTTTAATGCGCTGGTATTGTAGCTCATGTGTATGTCTGTGTTCGACAGAATTAAGCTTCTTAAAATGTTTGCGCTCATTGGCTAATAAAGGCTGATGTTCGTTCGCTTCGCTCACTCAATCAGTGCATCCTCACCCGCCCCACCACTAATACTCCCCTTTCCCCCTGTTTATAATCACTTCCATAGTCTTCCGTGTTTATGTTTGCGGAAATATCATCGAGTGTCTCAAATCCCCCTCCCCCTTTTCTAATTAACTTCTATAATGTTCTTCCATGTTCATGGTCATTCCGGCGTAAATAAATGAAAAGCATGCTATCCTGAAAAGCTTTCCCCTAAGCGTCCCTCCTGCCAGACGCGCGGTGCCATTGGTTCTTACTTAACTCTTAAAACTAATGCTTAAAAGCAGTAGTCTTGATTTACACGATCTTATTATGTAGATAACGAAATATAAAAAAAAACAGACGAACGAAAAACAGTTCAG
This sequence comes from Lithobius niger, assembly GCA_023313725.1. Classification (NCBI taxonomy): domain Eukaryota; kingdom Metazoa; phylum Arthropoda; class Chilopoda; order Lithobiomorpha; family Lithobiidae; genus Lithobius; species Lithobius niger. The sequence continues at coordinate 22,463 of JAHWFP010159169.1, read as the reverse complement.
CACTATCAACACAGTTGTTCCTAAACACGATGAATTTTGCGATCCCTCAAAGTTGAGTCGCAGATGTGTAACGGTTTGTGTGGTTGAGAGTAATGGTGACGACGCATAATTGTGTCTCAGGTCCCGTTTACCCTCTCCTTCACCGTCCCATATGCCCTGGGAACACTGAACCGGACTTGGTCGAGTCCATGCCGCTCTTTGAGTTGCCTCGAGCAGCTTCTTGGATTGTCGAATTACGTCATTATTGGTTCGTTGTCCAGAGTATGATCCTCGCATCCCTTCAGCCCAGAGCTCGTCCACACACCATCTCGTGTGTGAGGCATCTGGTCTTGATGGCTTTCTTTCCCCTGCTTTTATAGCACTCGGCAAAGGGAGCCATCGATAGCAGGTGCAACGCGATTGTGCAAAACGCTCGCAATCGAGCACTGATGCACCTATTATTGTGGCCGTGAAGCCCCTTATGGGGTTGCTTCTAAGTGATGGCCTGTCCCCGGTTTATATCGTAGGGCCAGGCCGTCACAGATGAAGCAAAGGACTTATCTCTTCTTCAAGAGCAGTTCATCTGCTGAATTTACTGTCTAAGGCCCGATGCACACATCCGTTTTTTTTAACGTGCGTTAACGCTGCGTTACCACATTTACGGTGTGGTTTACGCGACATCTGTTGGGTAGTGCACATATACTTCTGTCGACGTTGCATTACCACGCGTCGATCGTGCATTCGTTTTTCAACGCACTTCCCCTCGTCAACGCAACGTTAACGCAAACGCACCTCCGTGTGACTTGTGTGACTTGAGCGCTGCACACATCCGTTATTTATCTCAAAAGCGTTACCAAAAATGGCGTCCAATCTCGAAGAAATTGGCATGGAATTGTTTATTAGGGGAGTACGGAAATATCCTGAAATATGGAATGTTGCTGCAGAAATGATTAAAGACTCATAGAGAAATAATTACAGAACTTATCCAAATTTTTTAGTTAATCTGCAAAGGATGTGTAATATATCTTCCCCTGGTACGTCTTAAATCAGTATATGAATGTACCTAATATCGTCTCATCCGTTTCAAAATATATGTTTTTTGTACATAATGTATGGCAAAAAAAAAAAAACTATCGTCTAATTGGTTTCAAAATCTATTTTTTTGTACATGAGGTATGGCAAAAAAAACCACTGTCGTCTCATTCGTCAAAATATATTTTTTTGTACATGAGGTATGAAAAAAAAACCACTGTCGTCTCATTGGTTTCAAAATATATTTTTTTGTACATGAGGTATGGCAAAAAAAAAACCACTATCGTCTCATTGGTTTCAAAATATACATTTTTTGTACACGAGATTGGAATTGCACCCGAATGCGTACTGGCGTTATTTCACGGTCATGTGTGCATTGATTGCTACGTCAACGCAGCGTCAACGGACGTTAAAAAACGGATGTGTGCATCGGGCCTAAAGATTTCGTACTTGCAGTTTTTTTTTTTTTTTAGCTACGGTTATTTATGTAAACACATTTAACAAAATCACACAGTGCATTCCTACTAATCTAAAAGCAGGTAACAAGTCTCTCTCCTCCAAGAATCGACAAGAAACAATATACACAATTGGAGCGGTCCGACTTACGTTTGATGATGAGTACTCGTTCGTTTGTTAGTTCGATTTTGTGTCGATTCATCAGCAAAATCAACAGCCAATGAGAAGCAAGAATCAGTAAAATGGCGTGAAATGGGAGCAGAGACGTCAGACGCGTTTGTGGTATGGTAAAGCAGCTCCCAAAATATCTCACGGTTTCTCGCGGTAAAGCGTAATAATAGTAAGTGGGTCCACCCTATCAAAGCTACGTATAATCCAAGCTCCCTGGTTTGAATAACGAATGCAATATACAGGGGTACTCATCCTAACGTCTCCCCCCCCCCCCCCCCACAAAGAAAGCTACTAAACGAGAAATTTCTTCCTCTCAACTCTGCCAAAAAATAAACTTTTCACACTAGGTGTGAAGGGGGGAGGGGGTGAAGAGAATTGCCTTGTGTATAGACTGGGATCAATGGGTTTAGGAGCTAATTTTTTTTTATCCCAAGCTGTGCCCTAATATAATTATTATTTGTTTAAATTTTGTTTTACACACTTAAGTATTTCCGACTGATAATATTTTTCTTGGGTGTGAAAATCGGCCCTAGTCGTATTGCATGCCATAATGGTTAGAAATATTTGGTAAATTTACATTGTTGGAAGCAATGCCGCTCTTTTATTTATTATTCATTAAAAATTGGAGCATTAGTAATAATGCTTCTACAATGGTTACCATGAACTGTGTGTGTTCCCTGTTCTGCAACTGTCACTTTACCTGCCGCACCCTCGTTTTACGGAAAGCCGTGGGCTCCCGATTTTTTTTAGCATAAGCAGTTATTATACTTATTTAAATTCTTGCTTTGAATTGGTTGAAATTAAACAGTTTGGGAGCCTTGGGGTAGCAAATTCACGAGTTCGAAGATGAAGTTCCTATTTCAAATATTTTAAGGGTTGGGGGCCGAAATGCGAGGCGGAGCACTGGACGTAATGTTACTAGGGTGTCATCAGTTCGACAAAATGGTGCGAATGCGATTATAAACAACCCCGTGTTGCAGTGGAGGCAGCGTTGTGGTTCATCTTTTCGCTTGCGTCATCACGTCTTGTTTCTTTGTCCATTTGCTTTCGTAGCGCGTCGTTGGATTGGATGGCGCTGACGACGGTTGTGACCAGCGGTTGTGACTCTGGTTTTTCAGCAGACAAAGCACCAGCAAATTTGACGATTTTTTGTTGGAAAGCATCCAATTTGGAGTCCAGTTGAGAATTAATGCTGGCAGAAATGTGAGCGCGCATTACATCCATATTGATATTTATTATCGATGCGGGAGATTTTTGCGTTTCGGAAACTACTGGTGAGCAAATCCTCTGCATTTCGTCACCTTCATTATTCCTTAACAACATGTCTGATTTAAAATTTCCTTTTCTAAAACCACCTCTGGATGTAATACTATGAGTGCACAAAATCGGGTTTTAATTGATGCAGTGGTAATTTTATGACGCAGATACAAACGGGCGCAGCAAATGGGCAGCCTCGTTTCGTTTCAATGAAGGAGCAGCAAAGTAGTTCCCTGTCGATCATTGGCTAGAAATCTTGTAGGTTTCTGCCCTGTAAAATATAGAAAATAAACTAATGTGTTATGGCGACTCTCTCTCAGCGGAATAACTACATGAACGCCACAACCCAGATATGCCTAATTTATTAACATTCGTCTGTTTTAATGTTTCATTTTATTTGCAGCAATAATTGGCGGGGGAATAGGAGGTGCCACAACGAGTTATCATCTTCAGAAATTATTTGGAACTGATGGCGCTTACATCGATGTGTACGAAGCGAAAAAAGTCGGTGGTCGTATGGCAATCGTGGAAATTGGTGGAAGAAGATACGAAGCTGGAGCCACTGTCATCCACAAGAGGCATCGATACATGAACAATCTGGCCAAAAGAATGGGTAAGACGGGTTATGCAGGGTGTCAGAAAAGTCATGGTCATAACTCCTACATGGTATGTAGTATTCATTCAGACGAACAAAAAAGTCCATATAAACATCGGTCCGGAATCGACCGGTTTCCAAGATCCAGTGACCTTTGCGTGTGTTTTTGTGGGACAAAGGTCACTGGATCTTGGAAACCGGATCGATTCCGGACCTATGTTTATATGGACTTTTTTGTTCGTCAAGATGAGTACTACATACCATGTAAGTTATGACCATGACTTTTCTGACACCCTGCATATGACATGGGTTAGGGTTTTAGTGAGGCGCAGCCCTGTTTCTCAATTATCGGCCCTGTTATGACACCCAAACCAAGCCTAAGTATCGTCAGTAATCCGAACTTCTCGTGCCTTACGTCTGGTCGATCTGGTCTGGCCGGACACCAGTCTCAACGAATCTGGAGTAATGAGTAGATGTGGGAATAATTCCCTTCCTGTTGTTTTGTGTGGTATGCACATGTTAATAAAGCTATCCAGGTATCTGCCCAAGCAACTTCTGCTAAGTGACTCGGGAGGGGGAATGAAAATGTGACCACACCAAATTTTCGACGACCCCCCCCTCCTTCGAGACCCTGAAAAAATCTTGATGCCCCTCCCCACTCAAGGTCCAAAATAATGTGACCCCCCCCCCCCAAAAAAAATGCGCTATCGTGTACCTATTGAGACTGTCTGCAGATAATTCCTGTAGCCAAGATTAGTTCTGTAGCAGCCAAATTAAGTTTTTCTCCACAGCGACGATAAGGAAACGTGTCTCGTTTTTAACGAAAAGACATGTTGGGTTTAAAATGTTATATAAATTGTTCCGAACACCCATCTCTTGTCGAGATTCATACAATAAGTATATGCTGAATACACTGTTTGCTTGTATGCCCATATCCATAACATAGTCAGCACCTGAAAGATAGAAGAGCCAAGAAACCAAGTTCCAAGGCTTTTCTACAAAGTTCTTTGTGAAAGCTAAACTTGCGAGTAATGGTACTAATAGCTTCAAAACCTTCTAAACACTCACATCATGGGGGGTTTGGGGGGCTTGCCCCAGAAGATGAGGCGTTTTTCGAAATTTTGACCGTTAAAAGTGCCATTTTTGATGTCCAAAAATTACTTATTCTTTCAGTAGGTCAGTGTGTTTTTGACCCCTCCTCTCCCCTTAATGGGACCTGGGAAATTTATGACCCCCCCCTCCAGAAGGTCCAAAAACTTCACGGCCCCCCCCCCCATGCGCCGCGTCCCCGGGCCCCCCCCCCCCCCGGCAATAAATAATGACTGGTCCCTAAATGTCGAATCCATATTGCTGTGATACATATGCGAAATTGCAATATTCGACAAATCTATTGCAAAAGCACTTCCCAAGAATTTTTCATTAATCAAGAACGAAATTTAAGAGGTTTAAAGGCGATCAGATACCACCCTAGTTCTAACCAAAACAATGGGAAGTGTTTCGCTTTAGGGCTGGTCATTATGTATCGCCGGGGAGGAGGAGGGTTAGCCGAGAGAATTGGGGGTGTCATGAATTTTTTGGACCCACTCAAGGGGAAGTCATACATTTTTTTAGGTTCCTTCAAGACTGGACAAAAAGTCATTTTAGGACCTCGAAAATGACACTTTCAGCAGTCAAAATTTCCAAAAACGCGTCAGCTTCTGCCCCAGATGCCCCCCCATAGGTTTTGCAGTTATTAGCACCAATACTACAAGTATTGTTTATTCAGTAAACTTTCTAGACAAGCTTTGCCTCCTGGTGTTTGGGTTTCTTCTGTCTTTTAGGTGCTACTTACAAGCAAACAGTGCGTTCATCATAGTTATTCTAAGAAACTCGACGCAAGCTGGGTATCAGGAACATCGGTGTTTTATAGAACATTTTTAGCCCAACGTGTTTTTTTTCGTTAAAAATTAGGCACATTTTCCTTACAACTAATGGTAACTAGATGGATAAAGCAGTCTTGTTCCCCCAACGATTTATCACAAATTTGCCGATGTTACCACGAAAACACACGATTATTTCAGGACGATACCAGTCATGATGCATCAAGCAAAGTAAATAAATGTGTTATTTTTAATAAAAATGTTGTTCTTAGATTTAAAATAAAATCTCACCCATACATTACTAAGTTTTACAACAATTATTAATAATTTATTTTCAAACAGTTATGTTTAATTTAGACACCGCATTTACTTTTTGACATACTGCGGTTGCTACTCACGCCACATTGTTGGAATATTAGCGGCGATTAAGAGAACTATTAGTTTTGTTTTTATGCTCGAGTGGAAAGGCAATGGCAGGCTTTTGACGAGGCTTTTGACCTTGACCAGGCTAGCTTATCGTTCCGTGGAATCCTCCACGGATATTGCGTGGTAGCCAGAGAATATCCAAGGTCTGTAGAGAAACGATTTCGCACTTTGTGACGAGCAATGATTCTGGTAAGAGTATGTTTACTAGAAATTTTGTGAAATGGAGTTCTGTCGGCCTTGCGTTACGCGACGACAGTCAGAAGGCAGCCGATTCGATTGTTAAAACAAGACGGAGGTACGTATCTGTCAGATTAAACTGATAAAATACCGTGTGGTCTATTAATCGGTATTAAGGAGGCGTGATTGGCTAGTGGCTGGCGTTTACTGGCTGCCCATTGGTTAATTGCAGTTGGAAAATTGCGAAGGTATATTTTCAAAGCTAAATCCTTTTTTTTTTTGGGGGGGGGGGGGGGGAGGGGAGCAGGCAAAGAACACTAAGGGTGGCCGCAAACCAAATTATACATTTGGTCTCACGACAGGTGTGATGGCATTATATTGGCATAAATTAATATTCATATAAATTATAATATAAATACATCAAGCTGCATATGTTATGCAAGGCATCCATAATTGCTATTGTTAATCAAACCAGTGCACAAATAGCACAATATTTATTGAGGTATACAGCCGTATTCCAGAAATCACCTCAAATGTGAGTGTGAGAGGACAAATGTGAGTGCAAACATCTAAGGTAGGGATCAACAATTTTAGCACAGCCACTAAATCGAATGCGAGTGTCCTAACAACTGAAGGTATTTCTTTAGACGCGTTTTGACCCTTACACTTTTAGCCCCACTCAAACCTGAGTAGATTTCTGGAGTATGCCTGTTTGAGTGGAAACTAAAAGACGAAAAGAGTAAGAGAAGCCAAGCTCTAGTCCGAGTGTCGCCAACGCAAGTGTAGGCAATTAAGATTTGAGGTCAACACGAATAATCAGATGGGTGTCTTGTACCGTTTTGTCAACAAATCACTTTACATAATTACAGAGTAAGGTTAGAGTGAGTGACATATCTGTACAAGCAGTCTTGCAGGTAGAGGCCGAGCTTGACAAGTGATCCAGATTGCCGTGATTATTTTAAGTAGGGGGCCGTTACTGGCGGTAGACATGACAGACGAAAAGGGAAAGTAAGGAGTCTATTAACAGACATAATGGAAAGCGACATTCACTACGTTTACATGGCCACAAGAAAGCGCATTCTGGCGATGCGCTTTGAAATGCGCATAAAAAAAACGGCACCTGTTTACAAGACGAAAGATCGCGATTAGGGCCAATCCGCTAAGGAATGCGATTCGGCTAGTGCGATCGGAAAACCCTTCCTTCCTGTCCTCCCTTTGAAGAACAGTGAGCAAGTCCCACGCTGCTCTACCACATGCATGTAGTAAACTAGGTCAGCTTAGACTCAAGTAACCAAATGTAACCAAAACTTAGTGGTCTTCCTACTCATGTACACTTGTTTTCAATTTATTTACCTAAAATTCGAATGGCACCAGCACAAATTACGTGGGCACCGTGACTGTGTCCGCCATCTTTATCAGGCGTTTTCCAACGGCTCAATGCGATTGCAAGTGTTTACATGCATAAAGACGATGCGATACGGATTCTGAAACCACCTCCGTGAAGCGCCACGAAGTGAAGAGGAAAGCGCCACGAACGGGTGTTTACAAGACCAACGGAGGCGACACGGACGTGATGCGCATCCCTCTGAAGCGCTTCAAAGTGGTCATGTAAACGTAGTGATTATATAAAAAATGAGGGGCTTAAGAGAAAGTGTTGTTAGTTGTGAGGTGATCATCCGTTTGTGTTTGTGTGTTACGCTCTGCTCCTCCTTACTTTGGCACGAGAAAGTACGCCTACGTTGTTGTGATGCCATGGGCAAGATGGAGACAGCCGTGTAGGCAAAGCCGTTCAGTTAAGAGAATTGTGTATTGTTGTAATTGTAGTGCTTGAATATTAGTACTCTTATATTAGTGGGAATCATAATCAAGCATGTAATTGTTGAGGGATTGTTCGATTAACTGCAATTATTAAGAATTAATAATTGATGGATTTAGTAACAAGTTGGTTGTTGACTTCATTCTTATTGGCGTTGGTGCATAAGCAATCTTACTAAAAGGGTCATATCTAAATTAAAGTAAGAGACCAGTCCAGAAATAAGATTGCTGTATATGCAATAGCTTTGAATAAAACGGATTATTAATCTAGTTGGTGTCATTGTCTTATGTTTTAATAGTGCATACAAATATATGTAAGAACATTACAATTTTGACATATTATGGGTTTAGTGTAAGATAAATCCATAACACCGGACATTTTGTTGTAACCTGTCTCAATGTGCTGCAGACGTCTCCAAAACCATAGCTATGAGCTGAGCGCAACACACTGGATGCAACGTTGTAGCGAGACGTCTTTAGGCATCTCACGACAACAAAGCGAATCTCCTAGTTTCTTCTGGTGGGGTTTCTCCACCAGATGCGACGTCTCACTACTGTTTGGCTTGCAACGTCTCTTCTCAAGACAAAACATCGCATCTGGTGGAGAGACCCCACCAGACGAAACTAGAAAGAGCGTCGGTTTGTAGTCGTGAGACGCCTAAAGACGTCTCGCAACAATGTTTCATCCGGTGTGTTGCACTTATCTCATTTCTATAATTGTGGAGGCGTTTTGTAGCAAGTTGAGACAGGTTTCGTTATGTTCTGTCCGCACACCAAATCGACAAAACGTCGTTGCAAGACGAAACGTCGCATCTGGTGGAGAGACCCCATCACACGAAACTAGCAGGAGCTTCGCTTAAAGACCTCTCGCCTAAAGACCTCTCGCGACAACGTCGCATCCGGTGTGTGGTGCTCAGCTCATTCGTATGGTTTTGGAGACGTCTGCAGCATGCTGAGACACGTTTCGACAAAATGTCCTGTCGTGCGATGATTTCTCGACTTTGGTGTGCGGCCACCCTAACTGGTCATGCCTGTTTGATTGTACCTGTCTAAAACTAACTCGTCATGCTTGTCTAAAACTAACTACTCATGCCTGTCTAAAACTAACTACTCATGC
>JAHWFP010159169.1:374-13569 GCA_023313725.1 Lithobius niger | reverse complement strand
CTCATGCCTGTCTAAAACTAACTACTCATGCCTGTCTAAAACTAACTGCTCATGCCTGTTTAAACTAACTGATCATATCTGTCTAAAGCTAAATGGCCATGCCTGTCTAACTGCTCATGCCTGTTTAAAACTAAGGTGGCCATGACTGTCTAAAACTAAATGGTCTTTGGAGACAGGGCTAAGTCTCTCAAACAAGAAGTATGGTTTTAGTTAACTGTAAACGGTTTGTTGTATATTTCTCAGTACAGGCAAAAGTTGCAGTTCCATGAGCGTGATTGGTCATAATTATTTTCTGGGAAAAAGCCTGTTAAAATACGCTGAATAGGCTTTAAATAGCTAATAGGTATGTGTATTAAAATTTACATTTTTAAATAAAAAAAATAAAAACGTAAAATGTATAAACTATAAAAAAAATTTTTTTTTCTAAATAACCAATATTCTCATGGCTGTACGATTTATTCACTATTCACTAGTACAGTGAAAAGTATCGTTGTGTAATTACTAACCACCCTACTTCGTTTCTTTAAAGTTCCATCGGTGTCTATTTCCTTGAGAATCCGCATCCTCCATCTTCAATAATTGTAATGCATACATCTGGGTCCAAAATACAGTTGTGTTGAGCATGACGTGCTTTATTGCGGATTCCTTCCTGAATTGCAGGTTCCTCCATAAATTGGAGGCGGACTGGCTACGGCCCTGAAAATAGTGACCCAAGCAACCTGGATGAGACCCATTTTATCTCAGATAATTCCTAATTTTGCAAGTTTGATTTTCTAGTCTGATTCTGTGACCATTGACCATTGTCATACATTATGAATTTGCTAACTTTTGCGATTTTCCAAATAGGGTTGCAACACACCAAATCTGTTGTTGGTCGACTGGGTTTCTTTGATGGTCGCCGTTTCGTGTTTAAGGAGAGTAGCTACCGTCTGTGGACATACCTTGAGCTACTTGTGCGTTACGGTCTGAGTGCATTTCGTTGGGAAACTTTGGTAGATCAAGTAATGGCCAGTTTTGACAGGTGTGTAAAATTTTAGAGGCATGTTTCGTTAAAACGTCCATCTTCTGACAACTTGCATTTAAATGTTGTATTGCTTCTAATGTTGGTGGAGATTGAGCTCCACGGAACACAGTTGCTATTTTTAATATGATTAATATTACGAGGAATAGTTTAAAGGAGGGTCCATAACCCCGACGCAGGAGTATCCACGTTAACAGGTACGCTTTGGGTCCGTGAGCAAGTTAACTAAAATGGCCCTCCACCCCCATCATACGGAAGACCAATTTAAAAAAAAAGTGAAAATGTTTCTATTTTTTTTAATAATCAAGCCTGAAGGCTTCTCTGTTCTGCTCCACCGATTAGCTTTTTAGTTTAAATTCATCCGCTATTCTGCAGTACAATTCTGTTCTGTACTGCGCAGGGCTCTTGAAGGGCCCCTCGTAAGCCAGGGCCCATGTTCAGCTGAACACCCTGAATACACTGATGGTCCGCCCCTTCATGGTAATATTACTGCATGTTCCATCTTGTTCTGGGTCGTGACTCCATGCGGTCAAATGTGTATTGTCGACTGGCCACAATTATTTTCTGGGAAAACCTACATTAAAAATATGCTAAATAACCCAATAGATAGGTACCAAAATACACTGAATAGGTTTTAATCCAATAGATAGGTACCAAAATAAACTGAAAATGTTTTAACCCAATAGATAGGTACCAAAATAAGCTGAATGGGTTTTAACCCATTAGATAGGTAGCGAAAAGCACTGAATAAGTTTTAACCCAATAGATAGGTACCAAAATACGCTGAATAGATTTTAGCCCAATAGATAGGTACCAAAATACACTGAATAGGTTTTAACCCAATACTTCGGTAAAAAATGTGCTGAATAGGTTTTAACCCAATAGGTACATACCAAAATATGCTGAATTGGTTTTTACCCAATAGAGAAGTACCAAAACATGCTGAATTGGTTTTAACCCAATACATAGGTACCAAAATATGCTGAGTAGGTTTTAACCCAATAGATAAGTACAAAAATATGCTGAATAGGCTTTAACCCAATAGATAGATACTAAAATATGCTGAATAGGCTTTAACCCAATAGATAGGTACCAAAATACGCTGAATAGGCTTTAAGCCAAAAGATAGATACAAAAATATGCTGCATAGGTTTTAACAAATAGATAGGTCCAAAATATGCTAAACAGGTTTTAACCCAATAGATAGATACCATAATACGCTGATTAGGTTTTTACCCAATAGAGAGGTACAAAGATATGCTGAGCAGGTTTTAACCCAATAAATAGGTACCAAAATATGCTGAATGGGTTTCAACCCAATAGATAGGTACTAAAATATGCTGAATAGGTTTCAACCCACATAGATAGGTATCAAAATATGCTGAATATGTTTTAACCCCATAGATAGGTACCAAAAAATATCATGTGGCATTAGTCCGTGCATGGCAACTCCGCATAAAACAGCATTCCACAAGCGTGAAGTAGTAAAGCAGATGGCTTTTCCAAGACAATGCTGACCGGGGTAGAAATTGCTTGTTTCATCTTCTGATTCAATGCCAGTTCATGCGCTTACCGGAAAGTTGACATTTTTTTTTAATGAATTGACGGCTTTTGCAAAAATTTGATTCTGGGAATGTTGAATCAACTGGCCTGGATCCGGGAAAATAAACCCACAGCTTCTCTCCCAGATGATCTTGTGACAAGGGATTGAATATGAAATTATAGTGACAGCCTGGACATTCTCAAGTCCTACGGGCATGTATGCATTTATAAGCTCCTGATATTAACCCATGATCACATCACTCGTTCAGGGTTGTAACCTTAAGCAGCCAGTCGCTGAATGAATGATCGTAATCACTTTCTTGGATAACCTACGTTAAAATTACGCAGTGTAATTTTTCACCTAATAAATACACTTGAAGGCTACTCGTGCTGTGATTGGTCCTAATAACCCCCTCTGGCAAGCTCCAGCATTGAAACTACTTTGAAACAAAGCAGGAGTTTCGTTTATTTAAGCCAGGACAACTGGTGTAGAATTGCGACTCTTGCCTCCCAACTACACTTTAGGACTTGCATGGGTTGGGAAGTTAATGCCTCTTAGCACTACTTTGGTAAAGAAGCTTCTGGCGATTTTTAGTAATCTGCAGTGCCGGGGGGAAAGGGGGGCGAAGGTAGCGGCCGCCTCGGGTGCTCGAAGGGAAGAAAATGCTGTGCCCCTCCAAAAACAAAATGGAAAAAAAAAACGTTGAACTTCAATAAATGCTCTTTTGGTGAAACCTAGCCTAAATGCAATTGGTCTTGAAAAATTAATTTGTGAATTGCACCAGTAGTTTATGATGGAGGTACCCTCTGACAAGAAAACTTGCAAGATCATGAATTTGGTAACAAATATTTAATTTTCGACACGGTATTTGGGACTTGTTCACAATAAAAATATCAAAACACAAACTGTGGACTTCACACAGCTGCCATAATGGAAAGTCATCCAATTTGGCAGCTGTATGAAGTCCGCAATTTGCAGCAGCTCCCAATCCTCCCACCTGTTTCAATGTTTTAACAATTTTATTGTGATTAAGTCCCAAATTCCGGACCGAAAATTAGATATTTGTTGCCAAATTCATGTTCTTGTTAGTTTTCTTGTCAGTCAGAGGACACCTCTATCATAAACTAAATACAATAGTAATCCTTCAAATCGTAGGAGTTGAGTTGTGTTTGGGTGGATAAGCAACTTGACTAAACCGGAAGTTTAAGAGCGCGGCATCAAAGGACGTACCGCCACGCCAATCAGCGCTCGCAGCCACGTGATCGGAAATTTACACCCAACGCACTAGGTTTAATCCCTCTGAACCATCTTTCAACATGGTGGTGAAAGCAGACGACGCCTAGTATAATGCGGTACTAAACTGGTATAACGGTACTAAATTAGATTTAGTTATTTTTTCAATTTTTCTGCTGCTACGACATTTTAACTTGGTTAAACTTACTGTTGTCACAAGAAGATGACTCATTCTATACCGGTTTTCTACCAAATATCATGCATTCATAAGAACTCCTTCTCGTGTGTTACAAAAATACGATATTTAGTTCCCCAACAATCGGAGTTACGGTTTCATTTGACTGTCAAACTTTGTTACAAAACACAATGGCACCTACGCCTGGCAATATAACAATCTCTTATCTTACCTTCGTTTGATAGATCATAAACAACGTAGTACAACGTAGTTCACAGAAAATTCCACCGCCTACGATGGAATTCCATTCGTCTACGAGCGGATCAATCGCGAATACCTCATGGCGGCTTGATCAGGTGGAAGTAGCAGGTACGCGCTTTGTATTCTGGGATAGATTCGCGAGTCACGCTTGCCATCGAAGACTACGCACTTCGGCTATGCATTTGAGCTGGGAGTTGCTTATCCATCCAAACACAACTCAACTCCTATGTTCAAATCTAGACAAGTATTTTTGTCTCATGCCTACCTACCTCTTCATGTCAGATTCGTGTGTTGGCATTATCTCTCTGGCACTGTGATAGGTTCGTTTTTGGCTAGATTTGGGAAAAGGTATGTGGGAGGGGGAGGGAGACGTTGCAATCTGCTGTATAACGGTGATAAAGTGGGTGCTCAAACACCTTGCTCCAGCATTGGTATTTTGGCCTGAAGCTAAGAAGAGAAATCTACATCTTCTCACTCAGATGGCCTTATACGAAGCAAAAACAGACAGTACCTAAGACCTTCCTAAACCCGCCGAACAGAGCGAACAGAACGCACCACTGTTAGAGACAGTTTGGCTCCAAACTTGACGTGGCGCGTGCGCAGTAACGTTACGTCAGCCGTTTAGTATCTTCCAAAACTGCAATCACAGCTCAGCAAAATCAACAAGCCCAACAGAGCACTTGTTACGTCATACCTTTAATGTTACCAGACGTGGCTAATTGATTGGACCAGGCTAGGCTAATGGACGTGACCAGGCTCGAGCTATGCCAAATTGCAAACCATCTCGGGGAGGTGGTTGCGGGTGATTGCCAGTGGTGGAGCTTTTGAGCATGCGCGAGGTACCGGAAACAGATTCATCGCTGTCGAAGGTGGATGTAAGCGAGCCACATCAACACGGCTATAGTAGGGAATGAGCTGAACTGTCACCAACAGTGGTGCGTTGGGTTCGTTCTGTTCGGTGCTTCAGGAAGGTACTGAGAGACACTACTGCTTGTACTAATAACAAATTTTTGTTATACTTTATTTCAACATTTTAGAATCTACTACCATCAGGATGAGGGCCACTCCTACACAACAGTGGAGAATCTGTTGAAAGCCATGAATCCCAAATTTATCAAGCTGACCAACTACACGATAGAATTTTCCTTGAACGCATTGCAGTTCAACGATAAGTTTATTAACGAAGTGGGATTAGCATTGACCAGGCAGAATTACGGCCAAACGACGAAAGCCAGTGGACTTGTAGGTAAGTACTTGTAGAAACATTATTATGAGATTAGTCGAGTCGTATATTGTAAGTCTGTCCTGTATTGTGGCAGTCGAGATAAGACGTTTCTAGTCTTTTCTTATCTTGTCCTAAGCAAGACGCAAGATCGTGGTGCTGAAATTTAACGTCGAAATTTGATAAGTCGAGGCATATCTTTTCGTTAAACCTTCTGTTTAAAATTATAAGCCGATAATTGTATGAAAAGACAATGAAGATAAAAGGTACATGTCAAAACTCTGCCGGTATTTCGTCACGCTGCTGAGAGGTTTCTTCAGAGGGAGAAGTGTGGAAAACACGATGATGGTTATAAAACAAGGATTAACCAAACCATCATAATACAATGAAGGTTCACCAAACCGTCATCATGTTTAAGACTCGTCTTCCTCTGAAGAAACCACCCAGCAGAGTGATGAAATACTGGTAGACTTTTGACATGCACCTACACTAGTGCATTTTTTTCTTCATTGACTTTTAATATAATTATAGGACTGTAATTTTAAGCAGACAGTTTAATAGCGAAAAGATAAAGGACTGCAACATCAACTCATCAAATCTCAATCTCGTTTTTACTTTACATTTTGGCGCCTCGGCCACACGACTTGCTTTGAACGAAGTGAGAAAAGCTGGGAAACAACTTGTCTGGACAACATTAAACCATTTCTGGCTGACAGGATATAAAAAAATCGAGTTATCGGACTTACACAAGGCGATCCTCAAAAACACACAACAGACATTTTTTCGTCCAACTTTGTTTTCTAATAAAAAAAAAATAGGTACCACTTTTCTAGAGATGATCGAAATGTTCGATTTGCACTGAAAGAGTGAGCAAAGTAGCTGTGTTGCTTCTATAGCCATGCTTCTAAGCTACGTCTACACTGGACCCTGACACCGCAAGTGTTGTCTGGGCCCCAACTTTTAAAAAGGCCCCGATACCCATCTTTCCATACCCCATCCACACTGGACTCCAACATCACAGCCAGGGTCTGGGCTTTAATTAAGTTTTCTCTTACTCCAATATTTTCGGCGGTGTCATATATTTCACTCCATCCTCCTGCTTTTCTTTTATCTCGCTATTGTTTGTGCTACAAGCGTCACATTTTTCCCTGAAGTGCGGGCTCGCGCACCGACTGTGTCGTGAAAGACTGAAACACGGGGTTGGGATCGGGGTCTGAAGTCACGCTTTCGACCAGGCTGTGAAGCTCGAGGTGGGCCAAGCCTGAGGCTGAGCCCACTGTTGACGGGTCAGGTTCGGGTCAGGGCCAGTCAGGTCCCAGCTTTTTTCCCAGTATGGACGTATAAATCTTTCATAAAGAAGTACATCACGTGCTGAGGGGCAGAAAAGGATCACTTCAGTGTGACAAAACGTGACGTGGGGAATGGGGGGGGGGGGGGGCGGGATTGTTGCAAACATCACGTTACACGTTTATATTTGTACACGAAATGTCGCTAGCACCTATAAGATCTGAAATGAAGAAAATTAGCGGTGACACTTCTAAGTAGTCATGAATAAACATGAAACTTCTTAGGGACCATTCATAATATAAAGTGTATCACACTCCGAGGGGATGGGAGTCAGCTCATTGCAACAAAATGTGACATGGCGTATAGGATTGTCAAAAATGTGATGTCACGCGTTTATATTTTTACACGCGATGTCGCTACGTCTATAGATGGTCTGAACTGGAGAAAATCAAGTGATGACCTTATTGACAGTGACACTTCCAAGTAGCCATGAATAAACATAAATAAAGCTGTTTCCAGGACCTTTTTTGCTATGTTTAGAGCAGCGTCAAGTGACGTCATATTGGCTACGAGGTAGCATCTGGAGGGCATAGCTACAAGGTGCACTAGATTAAAATGTAAGGGGGAAAACGGCACTTGTAGTCAAGAGAGTGCTTTAAGAGCGGATTTCTTAGGCTTAAAATCGCGCGTTATAGGCTTAAGAAATCCAGTCTAATAGCATTGGCTTCAATAAGACGACCTTCTTTTCCCCCTCCAATGCCCCTTGCAGCTAACCCAGTTACTGGCTCTACCATAGAGTTATATACAATAATACTACGTCATGTCACTGCCCTATTGAGGCACAGGCCTGTAGTGAAGATGGGGGAAGAAAGTTGTTCTTTAGAATATGACAACAACCTGCCTTGCTTTTGCATGGTAGTGGAGGTGGGATTAGGGAAGGAACTGCCAGAGGCAGAACATTCTTAGAAAATGAAATATCAAAAAGGGAAACTTTTTACTAAGTTTTGTCCCCAAAAAACTAAAAATTTTACTGGGGAAAAGCTTCCAAATTTCCAAGTCTCAACATGCTACTGTTTCATTCACACTTGCTTTTGTTTGGGAGGAGGGGGTGGTCGTGTGACTTTTATCCCTTCTGTCATTGCATACCCAGAAGGAAGCCAGTGGAGGGGGTGGCGATCCAGGTATGGGGTCTTTGGAGGCGTACTGTTATCTCCCCCACCAGTTTCACAGTCCTGAGAGTTAACGCTTTTCTGGTCATTAACGATCAAGTTGTTTCATGGGCGTCGATCCATGAAAATAACTGGGGGGGGAAGGGGACACATAGGCTGCGTGAAGTATAACGTATGTTTTATTTTTTAATGAAGTACAAAATATAAAAATTCAATTGTGACAACACATATAATGTAACACTTTACGATAAAAACATTAGAAATACCTTGCTGAAAATCAGTCACATCAAACGAGAACACACTTTAAAATCGCAATTGGGGGGGGGCTAAAGTCGGTCTGTTGCCATTGAATACGCCACATTTCTTGAGATTTTGAATAGTAGGAAATTTAGATGGAGGAATGTGGCGGAATATATCATAGATGCACTCAAATAAAGAAAACGAATTATTGATATGGTGGGTGCATTATGTAAGTATAACTATTTCGTAAAATATTATGTAAAAAAGCAGGCTAGTTGGCTCACTCAAAGTCAGCCAATCATGCACTAGTTTGGCCAGTTTGCTGGCGTGACGTGTCGCACGCATCCTATAGGAATATGCGATTACTAAAAAAAAAAGGGTGTGTTTTGTTTCTCTTGGGAGCTACATGCGCTGGCGAGGTGAGGGAACTTCGGAGGGCAATATTAAAAAAAAAAACTCCTTTAGGAATAACTAATGCACAGCCTCCCAGATGAGGGGGGACCGTCCCCTTTTCTAGAAAACCAGGGGGGGACGTGTCCCACCCGTCCCCCCCGGGATCGACGCCCATGAGTTCTTCACAAAACATTTGTATTTTTTAACAACTTTTTTGCCTAACATTCTCCCTTCCCCAGTATAGACATCATAATGCCGAAATTCGTTACTAAGATACTTGCGTATTACGGCTAGGTACTAGTTTGTAGTTAAGACTTCTTTATGTACAGGATGTCCATCGTATATATACATGATAGTCGGACTTTCATGCAGTGGCAAAAACTATTTTTGAATGTATGACCCTAAATACTTTATTTATGATATCTATCCTAGTCACATTCCTTTTTTTTTTTATGAAACCTAAAGCTTTCAATGTATTATCTTTGCCAAAATTAGGCTGAATTGAAGATGCTTAAACGTCAGCACTGTTAAATGATATTAAAAACTTACTTTTCTTTCAGGAGTTTTGTCCCTAACATCATCCCAGCCGAATCTGTGGTCGGTGGAAGGAGGAAATTACCAGCTTGCGGCAACAGCCCTTAAGCTGTCGGATGCCAATGTGCTGGCATCAAGAGCACAGAAAATAATTCTGAACGACATGGGCAAATATGAAGTCGTAACTAACGTTAAACATATAGATGCCAACCTAACCACGTACGTTCAAAAGCAAATATACGACATTGTGGTCATAGCGTCGCCGCAAATTCCAGACGGTAGTACCAATATAGAATTTGAAGGATTTACTGAAGAGGTCAGTGATTCGATCCAAGGCCACTACGAGACAATTATTGCTACATTCGTACAAGGAAGCATCAACAATTCCTACTTCCATTTTTCTGGGGAAAGCGATTCTGTCGAAGACATCATCACTATTGACACCTCCATGGATTACAACTCATTTTCCAGGATTTATCCAGTCGATTGGTCAGAAGAGAAAGATAAGCAACTCTTACCAGTGTACAAACTCCTTTCGCATAAAATCATAAACGACCAAACTCTTGATGCAATGTTTGAAAAGCGTACTGCAACGAAAATTGTTGATTGGTTTATGCTCCAACACTACAACCCTCCGGAAACTCTTGGGTCTTTCCACTTACACAAACACTTGTATTACACGAGTGCCATCGAGTCGGCCGGGAGTGCCATCGAAATGAGCGCAATTGCAGGACGAAATGTGGCACTTTTAGCATGGAATCATTGGAAAAACCAAATTACTAAAGTGGATTTATTTAAAAGTTTTCCAAGAACTGAACTTTAAAACAACACGTTTTTGCCAAAGTTTTTAGCACTGTATATAAATTTTGCTCACGTAATAAATTTGATGAATAATACACGTTTAGTTACCTGGAACGGTCATTGTCAGGCCCGATCGGACGGAAGCAAATAATAAGTGGTACGGCTGTTCTGAGGCTTTTAATACCCCCCCCCCCCCCCGGGTACTTTAATACCGAAAGTAAACATTATTTGTTTACATTTTAATATTATTTACTTAAATTAAACATGTTGCACCTTACAGCTTGCTATCTCATCATTTTCTATCTCCAGATAAAAGCTTCCAAAAACTTGCTGTCTTATGTCCAGCATGCTGGACAAATATTTTCTGCCGCCCATTAGCTCTTGTTTCCTTGTGCATCTGATGGCTTGCAACAAGTAAGAATAAAAAAAACTGCCTCCACTGCCTAAAGTTTGTGAAAGTCGCCACTGCCCTTTGAATGTGGACGCGCCGATCTTTGCCAGCGTCGCCGCCGAAGAATGTTTTACTAGCGCACAACTCTAGTTTCAGCAACATATAAATATCGGCCAGCACTCCCCGAAGTGGGCACGGTCCACTCGGTGCTTAGGGAAAAACGGTTGATTTTCAGGCAGCGCAGCTTAACCACCCAGATAGTGCGTGAGCAACTTGCTATTCACTTTGCACAGGGATGACAAGGGTCGGAACGGAACAAATGATTATGAATGATCAGGATGCGTTTTTGCAGGGTTTCTTTTTTTATTATGTGCCTAAAACTGGTACCAGCCATGCTGCTTCCATCGGCCCTGGTCATTGTCGGGATTTTTGTGGCATTTTCTGCAGAGTTGTATGCGTCCAGGACTTTCCAAGAATTGCAAGTATCTTGCGCAATCGCTATTGATAAAAGCAACATACTGGGGATGGCTTGGGACTCCAGTTCGAATCCGAGTCACGTCACTCATACGTGATGTCGAGACCTCGGCATTTGGTTTCAAAGGTTGTGGGTTCAATTCCCCGCCCAAAAGGCAACATAAACATGTTTACATCCGCATTTACTGTTTCGTCTGCCTATAACAAAGGCATGGAGTGTTGCTAACATTCTCTGCATTCTTGTGGCTTGCAAAGTCAACAAGAATCGGACATGAAACCAAACTTTAAAGGGATATACCTCCCAGCGCCATTTTTCTCGATCCTCCACATCAAGTATGGCCCCAAAGGTCTATTTACTTACAGTTAGTCTTTCCCTTGCTAAAAGTCCGTTTTAAAATGTGGCGTCTAGGAGATTTTCTGTTGAATATTACTAACTTTATTTACGTTCGTTTCGAACATAAATGATGCAACGCGCGCCTACAATGACCTTGGAAGTTTTATCTGTGTGTGCGCAGTATTAATTTTAATCGTTTGCTAGTAATTACTATGAGATAAAAATCTAGGAGGCTAATGCAGTAAAACTTAAAATTAATTATTCCCCAATAGATCGCCGAAGCAAAATTATAAGACACTATTCTAGAAAATTATAAATTGTGTTTTTAAAATACACGAATCATTCCGGTTTTTGACGACACAATCAATGGGTTCAGCTGGCTGGACTATTAGGCGCAATGCCAATTGAGACAGTAGCTACGTTTTTCCCTGTGAGGAACGAAGCTACCGTCTCAGTTGACCTTAGCTGTGGTAAATACGCGGATGTGATCGTCTCGTGGGTGTTGTGAGGCAGGCAGTATGTTGCTTTAAGTAACAACAAAATCACGTTATGCGCAGCTACCAAAATGCATGATATCTAAACCAAAAACAATAAATTGTAAGCAAAAAACCTGTGAAGTTTCAGCCATTGAACGTCTGTGGTATAAAGACAGGCCAAGTTGCCACTCATCCGACAAACAATGCAACTTTAAAACTTGGCGCATTGCAAGCCTTTCATTTTTTAGATCCAGAAAGATGCACAACCAGCATCAAGATACGCGCTAGTTCATTGTTGTTTTTCTTGCTGTTCCATTATTGTTTCACGCAACACGAAGCGAAATAAAACATCAACAACGTAGAAACGATCGATCAGTAAATCCGACAATCATCTGCTCTCGGTTAATAAAAAAAATTCCGAAATGCTAAAATTCAGTTAACAAATCGAGGCGGTTCCGATTTTCATAACATCAGGAAGGGTCCATGAATAATACCATAGATTAGAAAGTTAACTAGATATACCGTCTCACTTCTTCCCATCCTACGCGGAGCTCTGGCGGTAGTTGCAGCTACTAATACCTCTGCTAATGCTTTTGCTTTCGAAGCAGCAGAAGGCAAAGCATTAGCAGAGGTATTAGTATCCGCAACTACCGCCAGAGCTCCGCGTAGCACGGGAAGAAGTGAGACGGCATATCTATAATCCGTACGCGATTTGTAAACTGGGCGTGGCTTAAAAAAAATATCGATTGTCCACTCCAACACCACGACTAGCATCATGGGTAATAAAAACCGCCAGTACAGCAGTCACAAAATGGCGTCTATTAACGCGCCTTCAATCGGGAAAAGAGGTAAAATGATTCACAGCCAACTAGGGAAATTATTTGGAATGTCTATTGTCATCTGCGAAGCAAGGAACCAACAAAGAGCAAGAACGCCGTTTCCCAAGAAAGGTCAGATGCAACAAAGGTTTCTTTCAGTTGTGTTAAACAAATAGTTAACGAAGGCGCGCAACTACGCGCCGAAACAAGTGCCACTCCAGCCGCAGCAGACGCTACAGTTCCGCGGTTCATAACGGCAGCGAAATAACGGCCAAAGGCGCCAACGGTAACAACCTTGGACGACTTTCAACTGTCAGCCGCTCGAGCAGCAATAACTGAAATTCACCGAGATGGTAATTATCCAAATCTTGATAATGTTTTGGCCAAGTTCAAGTCGAAGATTGGATTTAAAGATGGGAGAACTTCCGTGGCATTTAACCATGAAAAAGAAACTTGAGATGAAATACGCAAAATGCAACAACAGAAATTTTACATAAAAGCGTCCAGAAATTGTTGCCCAGCGTCGCCGATTTTTACGTCAGGTACGACATTTAAGAAGTAATCCGTCTCATTTACAGTATTTATTTATTTGGATGAAACTTGGGTGAATGAGCGTCGATGGCGCGAACGCCAATGGAAGCTAAAGAAAAGGCGCACCGGACTCACAGCTGACAGCGCAAATGACGGCTTGGTTGGTCGCCTTATTCCGATCGGAAAGGGCCGAAGACTCATTTCGCTACACACCGGCAGCCAGGATGGTTTTGTTAAAGATGGCATGCTTCTTTTCCGAACTGGATTCGCCCCCCCCCCCCCCCCCCCCCCC
>JAHWFP010159167.1:8360-26553 GCA_023313725.1 Lithobius niger | reverse complement strand
GCACTGTGCTTTTTGCTTATCGCTCTATTTTACCACATGTTCCATCTTTAAGCAGCTGCAATACCCGTTCTAAGTCGGATAAATGGACGTGATTAGGCTTAGATGAATTCCAACAAGGGCAATTAAAATGATGCACATCAATTATGAGCAAAGCTATGATAGTTTTTCTACAGTGTAACGCTGCGCCTTTTGCGCTATCTTACCACAAGTTCCATCATTAAACTGCCGTAGCTTAGCTTTTAATTAATATACATCGTTTTAATTGTCCTTGTTGGAAAATATACATCTTCATCTTTCATCTAAGCCTAATCACGTCCATTTGTCCGAATTAGAACGGGTGGTGCAGCAGTTTAAAGATGGATCTTGTGGTAAATTGGAGCAAAAAGCACAGCGCTACAACGTAGGTAAGGTGTCGTAGCTTAGCCTAATTAATATAAATCGTTTTAATTACCCTTGTTGGAAAATATATATCTTCGATACTTCATCTTTCAGCTAAGCCTAACCACGTCCATACTTAGACTGCTGTTTAAAGATGGAACATGTGGTAAATCAGAGCGAAAAGCATAACGCTACAACTTAGGGAAACTGCCGTAGCTTAGCTCCTAATAATATAAATCGCTTTAATTACCTTTGTTGGAAAATATACATCTTCATCTTTCAGCTAAGCCTAATCACTCCCATTTATCCAAATTAGAACAGGTACTGCAGCTCTTTAAAGTCAAGAATTGTATATGTAACATGCTTTAATGGCCTAAAATTACTTAAATAACGAATTTCGGCAAGAAGGATTAATTTTACCAAAAATATGAATAGAACCTTTTTTTAAGGAAATTTTATTTGAAACATAATTGGTAACCAGTTAATTTTCAAGCGGATTAGAATGGGCATTTTACGTTGAGGTTTCATAATGTTCAAAATTTGATTAAAGGTCTAACTCAACTCAACTTGGGTTTGCACGTCGGCGAATTTTCGATTCCTTCCTCGGATCTTCTACAGGCCTT
The DNA here is from genome assembly GCA_023313725.1 of Lithobius niger. Classification (NCBI taxonomy): domain Eukaryota; kingdom Metazoa; phylum Arthropoda; class Chilopoda; order Lithobiomorpha; family Lithobiidae; genus Lithobius; species Lithobius niger. The sequence goes on along the minus strand of JAHWFP010159167.1, from coordinate 25,552 downwards.
TTAAAGTTATATACACTAATTACACATATTTCATGAAGATTTTGGAGCACTACACCCTGTCCTTCTTCCTTGCTTGTTGTGGTTGGTGGTGGCCGTTCTGCGAGTTTGAATTTAATTGTTTTATGGCCCCGGTTGGGATTGGGCTGGCTTGGGTTTGCTTCAGTGCTGGGATGGGTTTTCATTTTAGGTGGTGGGGAACGAGTGCAACACATCGCCATAGATTTTCAAAAACCAACCCCCTGCAATCTCACCAAAGGGACCTTCAGAAATATAAATGCACTCGTTTCCCACCACCTACAACGAAAACCCATCCCAGCACTGAAGCAAACCCAAGCCGGCCCAATCCCAACAGGATTTAAACAATTAAATTCCAACAACAATTAAATTCAAACTCGCAGAACGGCCACCACCAACCACAACAAGCAAGAAAGAAGGCCAGGATGTAGTGCTCCAAAATCTTCATGAAATATGTGTAAATAGTGTATATAACTTTAAAAGGCCTGAAGAAGCACCGAGGAAAGGATCGAAAATTCGCCGACGTGCAAACCCAAGTTGAGTGAGTTAAACCTTTAATCAATTTTTGAATATTTCAATCGGATGAACGGTTTAGACGCCAGAAGCAAAAACCCGTTTTTCGTTGCCATTTTTGGACACCATCTTGAATTCCCCAAGGGTGCCAAAGTGGCATCATTATGTTTTAGAGTACAGACATATTGTAGTACATATCTGCGCAAAAACATTTTGTGCAGACTATTCTTTTGGGTTTTTGTGCCGGCTGCCGGACTAAAGGATCAAATGCACAGATGCGCAACAGCGCTCCAGGTAAAGGCATACAAAAGAAGCAGTCGAAAACTGCTACAAACCTAAGCTGAAGGCAATATCATTGCAAATAAAAGCAAGATAGAGAATAGCTGCTTGATTAATAGTCATACATGATTGTTTTCAAACAGTAGAAAAATTCCTAATGCATCTTGTGGTAACACAGCATACCTGAAAGCACAAGACATTTGGCTCGTTAGCAGCGTAGTCCTCTGAAGCCGAAATCCACTGGGCAATAGTTATTGCAACATTGAGTTCAAAAGTGTGCAAAATTTCAGAGTTCTCGACATCCAACAGCAAAACCAGACCTAGACAGCAAAACATGTACAATTGAAATACATCATGACTGCAAGTGAGGTACAATTAAAATTTTTACTAGAAATAGAGTTTAACAGATTTTCCAACATAAATAAACTTTTGAAATTTTTCGATATCAAATACTGAATTGCATAATATATATGGAAGTTTTCCGAATTGGTTGGAGACGACCTGGACAATACCCCATATCTAGAAACATGATAGTACGTCGCTACCAAGCATATGAGATTACTAATAGTTACATGCTTATTGTTTCACATACACAGTTGTTGTAAACTTAAAAAATGCCTGTCACAGCAGACTTAAAAATGCGCAGGGGGACGAGACACAGGTCTCCACCGAGGTTCATGACACCCACACTGCTAGTTTGCCTTTTTAACTGTTTGTCTTGATTTCAGCCAGAGTATTTCCTACTGACGAGCCCAAACAAAGGTGAAACAGTCGATCTAGAAATCTCTATGGGTGAGAACAGCTAGATTTCAAGTGATCAACTGCCATTAAATAGGCCTAAATGTGGGTGTCTAACATTCGTTAGCAAAGAGCTCCACACAAAATAGTTGTTTCCATTTTTTAGCTTGCTGAAGCCAGTCCGGTTTTGTGCTTGTTAAAACGATTTCAACCTACTGGCAGAAATTCGACATACGATAGTAATCTTTGCATGTCTTTGGATTCAGATGATCAGGGTTCAATAACGATGAAAATCTCAAGATTAAAGTTAAGGTTAAAGAACAAATCCTTTATGGATATACAGTGCCCCCAATATTTTTGATTTTGTGTTATTGGCTAACTAGCCACCTAGCTAGCTAAGGCCAGGGTACCCATATTAATTGTCACAGGGTATAAAGACACCTCTACAGCTCATTAGGGAAAGTTAGCAAATCTAAATATTGGCACACAGAGCCATATGGAAAAGTGCCTCTATCCAAAATAGGAAATGCAGTTAGAACTAGGTGTCCGTACTGTAGGCACAAAAGTAAAGGTAAGTGCAAAATTACTGTTATAACCAGTGTTTGTATTATCATCCAACAGAACATTATAACATGCTAAGTGTTGCAGTTTCAGTACTTAATTGCCAGAATACATTGTTCTTGTTAAAAGCGTAATTTTCTTTATAGAAGTAGGACTTCCTTTTATCGTCAGGGCATGCTGCTTAACTGTGGTAGAGAACAGACTTTGTCGTAGTATACATGAAGGTACAGACCGATGAATGAATGTAGGAGGACCTAAATGGGTCCAACCTAATTGGGAAAGTTGTTAAGAATTTCGCCCAAAACCCAGCTGGAGCCGCTCACCGTAATCTGAAGAGGGAGGGGAGGGGGATTAGAATGTAAAAGAGAGAATTACCGGAGAGAATGAATTCTATTTCTTTTTCCAAGAACGAGAATATACATTACCTGTAAATTTAGCATTCTTATTCTCGAATGCAAGTTTCCGACTTGAGAATGATTTGCCTAATCCAGCCAGGACCCTAACCCGAAGTGTGCATGCAAGCTTCCCTCCTATAAAAGAGCCGAAAGACGAAAGCGGCCATCTTTTCGTTCCTCACGATATGTCAAGGTGGTGACTCAAGAGGGGAGGTAGGGTGGGTACAGGTAATGTATATCATATCACCAACCAAAACTGATAAAAGGGGCCGCCAAGTTTCGAATGGTTCGGCCCTTCAAAGGAGTGATATCAACACACCAAAACATTCGTCAAGTTAATTGCACCGCTTAATAGTTCGAAGGTTAAATGAAAGTAGAACGTTGCTACTTTCGGTAGCAATGTTCAAGTTTTCATTTAACGTCCAAAGTGTTATTCGGTGCGATTAAGTTGGCGAATGTTTTGGTGTGTTGATATCACTCCTTTGAAGGGCCAAACCATTCGGAACTTGGCAGCCCCTTTACCAGTTTTGATTTTTGATATATCACGTCCTTTTTTTAAAATTATGTAATAGACTCAACTCCACTAACGTGCAGATGTGTAATAAAGTGGTACGTCAACAAGAAATTGGTTTTCAACACTTTGCTACTACTTTTTGCCTAGAGGCCGAACCATTGTCAACTTAGTCAGGTCTTTGTAGGTTTTTGGTTTGGTTTTAATTTTGTTGTAATTTGTTTTATTTCGTTACTTTTGGTGTGTCGATATCACTCCTTTGAAGGGCCAAACCACTCTCAACTTGGTGGCTTCTTTACCAGTTTTTGGCTTTGTTTATTTTGCTTTGTTTTTACAGTTGGTTTATTTTTCATGAACTGGACGTGAATACAATTTCTTTGGCAACGTTGTTTAGATTTATCGTGCTACACTAGTGTGTGTCTAGGCGCACACGTCAGTATACACATTGTCAGTGTCTGAACTTTGGCCGTCCAATGAGAGACGACACCGACAATACTTTGTTGAAACAACTGTGTGGAGTTTTACTTTGAATTTTACTTGCCATGATTGACGGAGAAATTACGCTTTTTCAAAGTTCAAAACAAAGAACAAAACAGGTGATGAACTTTGAAAAAGCGTAATTTCTCCGTCAATCATGGCACCGACAATACTAACAATGGTTGTAACAATATTTTCGTACTTACATGCCATTCCCGTTACACCCCTAGGCTCCAAACCATAAAAGGTACGCAGTTCATATCGTACTGCAGCCATTCGTCCAATTTCTTAGCTTGAAGCCTTCCCGTTATCTCGGTATCAATGAATAAACACCCTATGGAAATTAACATGGGGATGAGCGGACTAGAATTAGAGTAGCTAATTTCACATTTACAACGTTATTTAGAGTCAGATTTTGCATTGAAAGCAGCTTAGCTGGCATTCCTAAACGAGGTAATTTTTGTCAGGTGGGTTATTGCTCTTGATTTCAACACAATTTAATCTTTTGTACCGCATTATTATTTTTATCCAAGTACCTGAAATGTGCCCAACCCTTCTTCAGGATATTAGACACCGACGCTATGGCGTCGCGCTACAATGGTTTACAACCTCGACAAATGAATTGATGTGATGATTGTTGCCTAACTTGGCGTGACATCCTAGTCGGTGTCTAGATTTTCGTTCTAAGCAATAGGAACAGAATTTAGCTGGTGGGGGGTCAATTGGGGTCAATTCTCCCTTTCCATTACCGACAAAAATTCACATTACTTGTACATTTAGCATTTACAGTAGACCTTGTTAAAACTGGCGGTGGGCACCACCTGACGGGTACCTTAGGGTTAGGAGTTGGCCTTCCCAAAAAGTCACAGACTTTACAAATTGTTTTTAAAAAGATCGAATTAAATTTAGAAATGGTAAGGAAGCAGTTTGCGTGATGAGATTTTTTTTTTGGGGGGGGGGGGGGACTAAATTAAAACCCTCCTTTTCGAATAACGAATCCAAATCTTTTGTTGTCGTTGATTAGAAAATTTTTTTGAAAATGTGGAAACGTCTGATTAAACACTTCTAGATTTTGGAAGTAGTCTGTGCGCACAAAATTCCTAATAATTGCGTTCCCTCCTTCTCCCTTCTTTTCTTTATATCTTCCTCCCTCCCCCACCCCTTTCAATAAACTCAGCATCAGAAGCAAACACAGCATTTCCTTAAAGGAGACGCTGTACTAAAACATCCATGCCAAAATGTCTTCTTACCTTTACTATAAATAAAAATGAAGTGGCCCTTCCCACTCCTTTTAAAAATGATACACATTCACAAAGGCTGTACTGCATTCAGGGGTAGCACCCCAGGTGGGGCACAGGGGACGTCAGGAAAGTATATATCCCCGCACCCAAACTCCCGCCACTCATTAGATTTTAATAACATTAGATTACAACAATAATTATAACATAGTCACAGATTCCAGAGTTTGCTCTATTTCTTGCTTGGCAGTTGCTAATGCCAATACCTATAGATCTCTTTAAGTATTAAAAGTTTAAAACGTGATTACCATGTGTAAATTTCACTATTAACATGCACACCACAACTGGTATTACAGTAATATTACTTATAAAGTCGGTTTAGGTGTTGTGGCACACCGGCACATTCCTCATAAATGAGCCGATAAATGAACAGTGTCACGTCAGCTGCAGTTGCCTCCTAGAAGTACATAACTTGCAAAGTTCTTCAGTTTTTTCGTGGATTTAAGGGTTTGAATGTTGCCAATAATTTTTCTACTTTGTTTGCTCCTAGTCAGTTTAGTATTTTTGTATGGATCAGGCCAAAAAAATAGAAGACATGCGTACCTGACTGCAGAAGATTCAACAGCAGTGCATTTTATTTTCGTTGTTGAAGTTCTTTTGTTCTTGTATATCAACAGTTTTGTGTAAAACCTGGTCCCTGATTATAATCAGGTGAATTTCAATTTTAATCAAGTGATTATAATCGTAACAACCCTGCCTTCCACCAAAAAAAATTCAAGAAAACTATGAAGTCAATCAAAAAAGCTTTTCTTAAAATATAGAAGTTTTTTTTTAATGGATACTGAATCGAGAAATGATAGTCGACTATTAAACGAAACAACGCTTCCAGGACTAGCCAGCGGACCTTGTATGAAGTTTACAGTACTTACCCAGATCTAAGTTTATGTATGGTAAACCCCGTGGCACCCATCATCATGCCAAATGGCACAGGTTCCCTTTCCACGCCAGTCCGACTCTGGTCATGTTACAAATTTGTGTGAGGTGAGGACAAGTTCAAGTTGATCGGAAGATGCTTGCTGGATCATTAGGATGATCATGTGTCCCCGAGATGATGAAAACCTTCCGCATGAAAGAGCCGAATAAATTTTGGATGGAAAAGATAAAGATGCGGAACGTGAAGCCGATGTTTTTATTATTATTATATTTTTTTGCGTGGCTGCGTTGAAGTAACAATTTTCGCTGAGGTGAAGGTCACAGAGTTGAGTTGAACGGTCGAGTGGCGAAGGTCACTGTCATTGAAAAAAATCAGTTTCGTTGAGAAAAATGTCAAATGGCGATACCACTCTTGACTGCTGAAGCGTCGGCAGTGAAGAAGAAATGAAGTCGAAGGCCATAGGCATTTTCGCATGAGGTCGAAGAGACGAACGTATGACAAAGTGATTGAACTGATACATTAACAGATATGGAGGAAATTGAAAAAGAGGCAATGTTTCTGCAATTGCGCCCGGAAAGTCTCAACAAGAGACTTGAGTCGAGGAAAAGAGGGCAATCATGACGGTTAAGTGTGCTTCAAAAGCTTGCTGAAAATAGTGAACAGCCGTTTCAAGGCTGCAGATCATCTAGTTGAATGAGGAACGTTTGTTACCAGTTTCGAAGTTCTCTCATCATCGTATTGGTGCGTATGTTGAACTTTCAACACAAGTTACTGAATAGCAAGAGAATTCGTTGGAGAACATTAGACGCGTTCATCATGTCCATGTAAAGCAGTTCTGTGTCAGTTTCATTTTTTATGATTCGGTTCGGTTTCGGTGTTTTTAAGAATTGTGAACTCAGTATTGGTATCGGTATTACGGTTTCTCCCTCCCTCCTCCTCCTCCCCCACAAATTTTTCACAAGTGATACATTTTCCTAACTTTTGAAAAATACCTCCACACATCGCCAATCAGCAGGTTTCTTTTGTCAGCATCTTCTGCATGAGAATACATTGTTTATACGATAAATTTATTAAATATGATAAAACGTCTTTAATACGAACTTTAAGGGGACTGCTAAAAATGAGCTTATTAGCCATAGTTCTTATTAAACGGACGAGAGAAATTGGACTGCAGCTTTAAAATAATGTAGCCTACCGGTAAACTGTATTCTCTTCTTTCGTCCATGAACTTTGGGCTTGCGCAAACGGATGAAACTCATTATCACTTCCCAAGACGGAGTCAATCAATGTTTTGCGTGGAATGAAACGAAATTCAAGGGGGGGGGGGGACGGTTACGAACAGCAATTCGTAAAAATAAGCTGGAATTATAAATGTTTGTTCGTCTCATCCATACATTCATATTAACAGAGTTCGTCTTATCTGTATACATTTAGTGCTGACTGAATAGCTGACCAACCAAAATCTTGAAAAAAGCTTCCATTAAGCGTGAATTCTTGTTATCTGAGTTCTTATTGAAGAGGTTATACTGTAATGATTTTTAAGAATGCGTAAAGTGTTTACAAGTTTACAAGTGTTTACAAGTGTTTACAAGTGTGGCTGTTGAAGTTTTCCCAATGCATGTGCCGAAGTTCTGATAGATTGTTTGTCCAGGAACACGAGCGGTTTGGCTAAGATTTTGAAATGAAACGAAAGCAACGTAGGCAATGCACATTTTTTTTTAAATAGTTGACAACTAAATAGAATAACTGTAGCTATAATGTAGTTCGGTACTTGTTTAATATGCTAAAATAAAACAAAACCATAACGTAATCAACTAATGCACCATTTCTGGTGAATGAATCACAAAGAGCGGTTTGTGATCCGCTAACCAAACTTACTACAAAATATGCGGGAAAGATGGAAGCAAACAAGCTATATTTGGAATAAAACTACAGCAATCTCACTTGCCTTAAATCGATTGTATTTGGTGCTTATGCTTACTGCATAGAGGTATAAATGTTGACATTCTGTTGTTCGACTGATCATTCAAGAACAAGACGAAATTGCTCTTGCTCTTTAGTTCTGGCAGTCACCGATTGCTGACGCCATTCGTATAAAGACGTCGCTTAGTTGTCAAAGGATAACTTATAGTTTGGCCGTCCGTGCATCATCACTTCCATATATTTGTGCAAAGTCGTGATGTAACTTCTTCATATCTGCTTTAAAGAATCCGAAATCAGAAACCATTTTTTTTGAATATGTTTGGTTCGGTTTCGGTGTTTGCATAAAAAATGAAACCGCGGTTCAGTTTCGGTTACCGACACAGCACTAATGTAAAGGCTACCAAACTTGCTTCAGAAGTGCTAACAGCAGATGCAGAGCTGCAATCGTGTGTACCAGAAATGTGGATGCCTGAATCTTCTCGATACCGAATCCATGTGTCAAAATGCTGGTTACTTTCCTTGAGCTGCTGCAAATGAAGTGAAGACGTCTGGATTGAGAACGATAGTTTCCAAGTAGTCAAGCAGCAGAGCTGCGACCGTTTGCAACAGACTCGCAAATATAGCAACAGTCGTAGACTTTTCTTGCTTGAAAGAAAAATTGTTTACGAAGGTGTACACAAAAGGTCTTACACTTTTCATGCGGCAATGATGATGCTGTTTTCCATTCCACTTTTACTCTTCACTTCCGATGGTGATGACTTCTCGTCAGTATAATTAGAGAAAAAGATGTAGTCGAATTTTTGGTTTGTTTATTTTTAACATTCAGAGGAGGTATAGCCCGTGTAAGTTAAGTCCAGGTTGGTTGAAGCAGGAGCTGTATGGTGTACCTTGTAGAATCTAGGTTTTTTTTGTTACTTCCATTGTAATAGCTGCTTTCGTTTTCACGTAAGCAGCGTGGTGCGCCTGGTCAATAGCGAAGGTCTTTTGCTGTCACGTCGCAGTAATGGCTACTTTCGTCTTCACGTTAGCCGCTAAGCCGCCTGGTGGTCCATATGTCCGTGGCCAAAGGTCTTTCACTGTCACTTTCAGTGTTATGGCTGCTTTGATTTCACGTTAAGAGCCTCATGCGTCTTCGTTGAAGTATGTGTTTTCATTAAGGTGAAGCCGCAAGTTCGAGGAAAAAAGTCAAGCCGAAAAGGTCACTTTCAGTGAAGTGGCCACCTTCGCAGGGGTGAAGGTGGCCAAATCCAACTGCGTGGACCTGCAACCCAGAAAAAACACACCAGGGTAAATTTGCGGTTGACTTAAAGCTGCACTCGTCAATTATTAGTATTCTTGAAAGTACGTCAAATATGTCTTGTGTTGGGCACAAGACTGGCAATTACCCACATTGGATACAAAATGCATGGGCTTTCACGTTTGGAGCCAGAAACAAACTTCCACTCACACCATACCTGAACCTAGCATATATGTCGTAAAAGATCTGAACATATGGTTTGCGGCGGACTTGAAATTCTCAACCCACCATAACCATGTAGTGCCAGCAGCAAACTGCGGACCAGCAACTGTTCAGCGCTGCTTTAAGTCAGGAAATGCTAACACTACATCACGGGCTAATGAGGTTTATACCCGCCTATTAATGGAATATGTAAGCCCGGTACGGTTCCACATTTTTTAAAGGAAATTGAGAGACTTGGGAAACTGTGAACGTCTCAAAAAACTTAAGACTCGACTCGCTGGAACTGCGAAGGCTTACGGCTAATCTTAATATAAGGTTTATGATCATCCACGGGTTCTTTATCGATTAACTTACCCTTCTTTGAATTAAATCTTGTTATCTAGAAGAGAAGCCACAATTACAAAATAACCAAACTGCAGGCATGACTGAATTGTAGATTTTCTTTTCCATTCGAGTTTCCCAATTTTGGAACTCATTGCCCAATCCGACAGTACCAGCATCCTCTGTGAATAGCTTTAAAAGTTTGTATAACTTTAGTTTTACTCCTTTTCATTTTTTACCCTCTTGTTTCTCGTATTTATTGTTTTTATCGTGGGCTGACAGGTAAATTATGGGGACATACTAGTGTATGCCGGTATACCGGTTCTCACGGTGTACCGCGGTACCAAACATGCAACGGTACCAAATACCGTGCATTGTTAAAATACCGGTATTGTTTTAATATGAAAAAAGGCCCTAAAATTATAACAATAGTTCAGTCAGTCCTTGTGTTATAGGGATCAAAGCAGTTAAAGATCAACAATGGTAAAATAGGAATTCTAAACAATGCACAAAAGTGGAGCCAAATTTGTTTAACTTTGATGCTACAACCAGCGTAAGAACCAACAGAAAAATAAAATTGACGTCAGTAGCCTAGATGGTGAAATGAGGAACATTTTTGGTTCGAAATTGGGAGCTGCCACCTTTGGGACCACGCAACAACACCGTGAATCTGGGCATCTAATTCGAGTGACGGGAGAGAAGATAAATCTGCGAACTTCCATCCGAAGGTACAAGCATCTCCTATCCTAAGATCATTTATGTAGATTACAAAAAGGATGGGTCCGAGGACATAACCCTGCGGTACACCACAGGGGGACATGTTTCCATTGTGAACACACATCCTCAACCATCACCCTCTGTGTGCGCTCCGCAAGGAAAGCTGCAAGCTAGTTTTTTAGGTTACCTTCAATACCACAGCTACTAATTTTAAGAAGAAGTTTTCTATGAACAACCGACTCAAAAAAGCCTTTATAACCCATAACCGCCTGAAAGAACTTTAGACCCCTTTTTTTTTAGAGTCCACTCGGGTCGGTTCTCGGATTCGAACCGGCATTCTCTTGGTTTGGAGCCGACGACGCTGACCACTGGGCTGTGACTGCCGGGTTTGCTCGGGGTCCCCGGGGACCCCTCACAAAGCTCGTGCTGGGACTTACTTCTTCGCTGTTATACGTTGAAGGCGTACGTTCGTATCTAGGCGGTTATGGGTTAAAATCGAAATAAATTACATCCAGGGGGGCCCCAATATCCAATGCGAAGGTCCATCTATCCAAAACCGCCAGCAGCTGGTGGGTCGCGGATCTATTCGGAAGGAATCTAAATTGATCGTCACTAATTACTCGATGTTCATTAAAGAAATTTAAAATCTTGTCCCGTATGATCGATTCCATGAGCTTACATGCCACACATGTGAGGGCAACTGGTCGATAGTTGCATGGATCTGAGGGGGACCCCTTTTTTAGAATCGGTATTACGTTTGTCCTCCTCCACATGCTGGGGAGATTTTTATGGGCAAAGGAAAAAGAGAAGGTAATAGATAGGGGGTATGATATAACATTTCCCAGTTGTTTTAACAGGTGAGCCGAAAACCCGCCAAGTCCGCCTTATTTGAACACGCGGTCACGAGTGGAATGTGGCCATACCTGCATCAAACCTTGACTGTTGCCGGCATTTCTTCTCGGTTCGCGTGGTTCCTATTTGGAACGCACTCAGTGTAAAGACTGTAGGTTTCGACTGCATTGTAGGTTTCGACCTTTCGTAGGTTGCTTGATGAGGAACCGCTTCATGTATTTCTAAAACGTCCATTACTCCAGGACACCTAATGGTTTTTTTTATTCTCACCAGTAACCCCCCACCCTTTTTCACTTTGAGAACTGTGTTGGTGGCCCCAAGCCCTTCCGTCTTCTTAAAATAGTCCGTTTTTTAAAATTGTTAACGGCATGTAGGCCGCTTGTGGTCGTCCAGCCACCCTATTCTATCTGGTTAGCCTTTCATTTTTTATTTATATTTGTTTTTTATTTATTGTTGTTTTTACGTAATGACAAATCCCACTATCTGGGTACTTTAGTTTTTAGTATTCACCGTAGCATACAATTTTTTAGCACTGTTTATACTTTTTAATTGTACAGCATCATTTTGGGCCTTTTAACACTTTTCACACCCTTCCAATGTCCTGCACGTTTGACGATGCCATCGGGGGCCTTTGAGTCCTTGGCAGGTCTAACATTGGTGGTAAGGCATTCGTGTCCCCAAACCCTTTACCATTATCATTCCTTGGCCGTTTTATGTACACTGTATTTACATGTAATTGTGGCTGGCTGTTAGTGACTCCCCAGTCCTTGCCAGACCAGTTGCTATCGCAACAAATTATTATTATTATTATTATTATTTTACATCATGTTGGTTATGGGAAGACATACGATGCGAAAATACCGAAAAAGAAAAACGGTCATCAGAAGATTCCTTTGCAGAATATAATCAAAAAAAATAATAATAAAATGTTTACAAACATATAACTGGGAGGAATTAAATGAGATACAGTGTGCAGACCAAATGTACAGTAAAATCCACAACATAATACAGAATATTTATGCAAATAATAAAAAGAATAAAAATAATTTTAACAAAGGAAAAGATAACAAAATAAACAAAACAAAGAACCAGAAAAGAAAAGATTGGGTCACGGATGAGTTGTTATTCTTAATAAATAAGAAAAATAAACTTTGGAAACTAATACAATCACAGGAACATGACATACAGAATGAAACTGTAAACCAATATCGAGAAATAAAATCAAAAGTTACACTAGAAATTAAAAAATGTAAGCAAAAATATTATAAAACAAAAATTGAGGAAGCTGAAAATAAAAACAAAAGTGTGTGGGACATTATTAAAGATATAAATGGAAAGCAACTGAATAAAGAAAATATTGATAAAAGTATTATTAAAACATTTGAAGGAATAAACTTGCAAACACTAACGAATGACTTAAATGAAAACTTCTCAAAACAAGTTCCTGATCTTAAATAAGTGTTTGAAGAGAAAATACACAACTACAAAAATGGAAATCACTACAAATTAAGTTATATAAAAAATAAACAAAAGAAAATAAAGACAAATGGTAAAACATTCTATGTACACTATCCAACAAAATCAGAAGTTATTCAGATTATAAGTGAATTGAAAAATACAAGTACTACGGGAATTGACGGCTTTAATACATCTAAATTTAAACAATCAAAGGAAAAAACTGCAAATTTTGTATGTAAGCTAATTAATATTATGATAGATAAAGAAGTGTGGCCAGATCAATTAAAATTACAAGTACTTAGACCAATATACAAAAGGGGAGACAAAATTAATAAATATAACTACAGATCAATCTCTCTGTTATCAATCATAGATAAAATAATAGAAAAATACTTTTTAAACAAAATAAGGAACTTCCTGGAAAAATTTTAATTATTAAACATAATACAATATGGTTATACAAAAACTAAAGGTACGATATATCTACTCATAGAAATAAATGAAATAATAACAAATGCATTAAATGAAAAGAAATACGTTGGTACGATCTTAATTGATCTTCAAAAAGCATTCGACACCTTTGATCAACAAATATTACTTAGAAAATGTGAAAATATTGGACTAAGAGGAAAAACGACAATTTTAACTTGATTAAAATTAGTTTTTACTATCCTAAAATACTTACCTGTAGTATGTGCTAAAATCGTTTTCGATTTGCTTTTCTACCCGATTTTTTAAACCCCTTAAAAGTTTAAAACACCTGCAACACTTGCAATGCAATGAGGTTAGCCTATCTGCCACTTGGTGCGCAACAATCGTTGCCTCCAACAAGCCAGCGCCAGCCCAACAATGACACTTCGTTTTCCGGAACCCACAACTCAACATTTCCAGGGTTCGGCGAAGCGGGGAGGCTGGGCTGGTCCTACTAGAGGTAAGTATTTTAGGATAGTAAAAACTCATTTTAATCAAGTTAAAATTGTCGTTTCTTACTATCTGTAAAATACTAACCTCTAGTATGTGCTGAATTTGTCCAATAGGCCGGTGGGACAGCACGAACCCTGCTAACTCTCGTTGCATTGCACTCCACACCAACAATACAGTACACATCACACATTAAACACTGCCAGCAACAAACCTTTACCCATCTCAGCACTTGTCTCGGGCGAGGTCCTCAGCCATGGACTACTGCGATCCACCACTGGTATTGCCACCGGGCAACAGTGATGACAACTGTCCATCTTTCCACTGTGTACTGTCGACTGTGTACAACGTGCATATCCCCACAACTTCTTCACCAGGAAAGGGTTCATGTGGGCCAACCCCTCAACACTCCTCATGTCAGGTTGGAAACTCTCCAGTATGCACTTTAACAGGAAGCCTTCCACCATTGCAACACCAAACACTGCCTCGTGACGTGTCGCCTGAACTTCACTGCCTTTGCCCACCTTCTTTCTCCCATTTAGAGAAAGTTCCAGTGGGCATGATGACACTAGAACACTATTTGTGTTGTGTCATCTCATTTCCACTGTGTACACAAACTTCACTCACTCCCCAACAACGCTTCTAGCCGCCACTTGGGGATGCTCCAGACCACTCCCACTCGCCGTATCTGTATCACAAAGATAATGGGCGATGAAAGTGTTCTTGTTGGTCCAAGAGCTGGCAGCTACCACATCATTAATCGGGGTGCTAGATGAGAAGGCCCAAGACGCAGCCAAAACCCTCAACGCATGGGCTCCTCACATTCGCAGGGATGTCCAGATGGTCCAGTCCGTGCTCATACACTCGCGTGATGACCTTACAAATCCATTTCCCAATCTTCGCTGGTGACGGGAAGGGAAGGACACCTCCAGAAGCTCGATCCCATTGCAAAAACTGTGGAGTGAGTGTAGATCCTGCTCGTCCTGAACGTCCAGACTGCTCCGTCAAATTGGTCCTAAGAAAAGGTGGAGAGCCCGGACCGAGCCTTGGGTCCACTCCATACCCCCTAGATCAACCACTGTCTTCAATGCCTTAATCACCAAAGGCATGGGGGCCACATCTGGTGTTTGATTCTTCACAAGGAAGTCAAGGGAGGAAGGAAGGAAGGATGAATGTTCTTGCCATCTCTCACCAGAGCAGCTAGCTCGCTCAGCCGAGCCGCCAGAGCCACCAAGAAAAAGGGTCCTAAGGCGCCAACTCCAGACCGGCTAACACCAAGGGCAAGCTCCATTTGGGGAACAACTGTTAGGCCTCGGTGTTGCATTCACAAACGCCCGGACCTGGCGTGAACCATGTTCACTGGCCATCTCTCACCAGAGCAGCCAGCTCGCTCTGCCGAGCTGCCGAAGCCAAAGCCACCGAGAATAGGGTCTACTGCGATAACAGGAGCAACGAAGCCGAACAAAGAGGTTCGTAAGGTGCCAATTCCAAACTAGCCAACACCAACAGTAAGTTCCATCTGGGAAACAATTGCTTAATCCTTGGTCGTGCATTTACAAAGGCCCGAACCAGCCGTGATACATGTTCACTGGTCACCAGCTTCTTCCTTCCCAATGCCGACAAGCCGGAGTTGATGGCCGAACGATACCCCTTAATGGCCGTCGGGGACAAGCCTTTGACAAATCGTTCTTCCAGGAAAGATGACAAAGCGGCTTCGGTCGGGCCCGTCGGATCAATTTCCACCTTCCGGCACCAGAAAAACCCAATTTTCCACCGGGCGTCGTAGTTTTTCCTCGTTGAAGAACGCAGGCAACCCAACATCCGCTCCGAAAGGTTTTTTCAAGTGGGACGACAAAGCGGCTTCTGTAGGGTCCGTTGGATCACATCCCTTCTTCTAGCACCAGAAACGCCAAACCTTCCACCTGGCCTCACTGTTCTTCCTTGTCGAAGAATGGCGGCAACCCTACATCCCCTCCGAGGCCTCAGTGGTAAAACCCTCACCTTCCAATTCCTTACCACAGTCTCCACCCGTGAACTCGGGACAAGGGTGGGTCGCGCACCTCAGTGCCGGGTCAGGATGGAGTAGAGGAAGTGGGTCCTCCTTCGACAGTTCCACTAAGTAAGGAAACCATGACGCAGCTGGTCAGAGTGGTGCCACCAAAATGTATTCTCCCGGGGACTTGCGAAGATTGTTCCAAGACGCCTGCAGAAGCGAGAACGGGGGGAAACAGGTAGCTGACAGGCCTGCTCAGTCGATGGAGAGAGCGTACGTGGCCCACATCGTCGAGTCCAGAAACGGCGAGACAAAGTGTGGGAGTTGGCAGTTGTAGCATGCCGCAAACAGGCCCACCCAGGCTTCCCCCACGTCAATAACGAGCCCTGGCACAGGCTGGGATCGAAACTTCATTCCGTTGTGTGAGTTCTCTGACGTGACAACTCGTCTGCTAGATTACGGAGCTTCCCTGCTACATGATGCAGACGCAGGTTGAGATGCAGGGCTTCGTGCAGTCGAAACAGCAGGGAGGTCTCTTCCATCATCAACCAAGAACAAGTCCCTCCTCCTATCATGACGTGAGCCACCGCCGTTGTGTTGTGCATCATAGCCATCCCCGCCTATCACGTTCTTCCCACGCAAACTCTTTCCTTGACCTGCACCGCCAGACGTTTTGCTCGCTTCTCCAGAACATTGATATGTAACTGGCATTCCTCATCTGACCCCACTCCCGCCGTCATGAGACCCTCGAAGTACGCCCCCCAGCCTGTGGAGGATGCGTCCGTGAAGAGAAGTCCAAACGGCGTTGGGTCCTGAATGGGCACTCCCCGGCAGGTGTTGAAGGCATCACCCTACCACAGAACTGTAAACTGTCCAGAGAAAACACATCCCACCAGGACGACGAGGTAATCATTCATGGTTCCTGAACAAATGCATCGGCCTGACCTTCCATTCCCCGAAAGGAACCAGCTCAGCGCAGGAATCGACGACACCTGTTACTGACACCAGGTCCACTGACGTAATCTCGGTGGCTAGCTGCAACCTTTCCATCCGATCCAGTAACCTCTCTACCTGTTCCTGCGATGGCCAACCCGTGAACTCGACCGTATCGAACTGAGCGCCGCGGAACACAAACTGCCTGCACGGCACCAGCCCGGGCATTTCCAACTGGACGCCTAGACCCAGAACCTTGACGACACGTGGCCAATTGCCACCTGAGTACTTCCTCCGAGTGATGGCGGAGCAACCAAACGCTGATATAGGCATGGGCTACAATTTCAAAACAATGTAGAAACCCCCAATCCAGGCAAAGCACTTCCGTGAAGACACGAGATCCGGTTGCAATCCCAAAAGGTAGGACACGAAACTGGTACGATTGACCTCCTACAAAAAGGCGAAACAGATGCCGAATCCCCTGGTGCAATGGACCATGCATGCATGCATCCTCGAAATAGATGGCAATTGTAACAACGGTTGGCTGCATCGCTTCTCTGACCGACCGAATCGTCTCCACCTTGAAAACGCTGCTTCTCTAGATGTTGGTTCAGCTTTCAGAGGCTGGAGTAAGCGGTCGTTCAGACACAAAAAACGGCGAATGTTCTCTGCCTACAGCGGACAGAGTGAGCACGCCGTCGGTGATGACCTCCCAGTTGTCCACATGGGGACGCAACCTCCCCCCCCCCCCACCCGCTAGAGAAATGGAGGAAGGTGAGGGGGGGGGACATCCATACCAGCTCCTGGGGGGACGACCCCGAGAGGCACCCATCCACGATGTGAGAATCCACGGAAAACGTCCCCTGCCTTGAAAAGGGGGGTGACCCCTGGAACGTGCAACGTGCTGCTGTGACGTGGAGAAATCCGCGCAACGTGCGTTGTGGAAAACGCTTG